>JAQFZH010000666.1:0-28943 GCA_034695485.1 Entomobrya nivalis | reverse complement strand
AGAACAAAGCGGATATAAGGAATTGGTGGAGTTTCTAAGAGCTCTTTGATGTAAACATCATCCAAAGCATTTCGAACAGCTTCAATGTATGGACCAAACAGAGCTTCTAGTTTGTCCAAAACCCTACACGTAATACAATAGAATCATAAAATGTAATTTTTGAACGAAATCTTTGATTATAATTAATGACATTCTCTTCTCACCTTATCTGGAAAAAATCCTCAATAGCAGCAACATAATCATCAATTGGAATTTCATCAAGCCAGGTAGCATATTCCCGATAAAGATTCAAAATATATTTGACAAAGCCAACAGCCATTAGTTTCTCCTCCAACAGTTCAATTTTCCCTTCCAGAGCTTCAACGACAGCATCAATGAATTCCTCCACTTCTTCAGATATCACTTGAATCCAGGCAGCATTGTCGTTCCACAGCTTGACAACTATTTTTTCCACATCATCCCATGACTTCATCACATGCAATTCCAATCTGCCGTAGTATCGCAACAGAAAATCAGAAGTTAGTTTGCCCGCATTCATTGCATAGTAGCAGAGTGTTTTGCAGGCTTCTTTCGCTTGACTGATGGAATTTTTCCTGGAAACACAATAAAAAATCTTATTTTTACACAGAAACAAATTTCACCACAAAAAAACTTACTTTGACTTTAAATATGTTTTACTTACACAACTTGAATTAGAGGAGACACACTAGTGCGCAGGACGTCCACGATATCCCTGAAATAGAACGCATTTCTGGCGTACAGTTGTTGAATACGATGGCCAACTACCTGGAGCTCATCGACAATCAGGTTGATTTCAGCATAAACAGAGATTTGGTAAAGTGACGAAGAAAACTGTTTAACAGGAGCCGAAAAAAGATTCCAGTGACCCTCAACTTCTGTTCGGATGGCAGCAGAAAATTCTACAAAAGATGGTAGCACACTTCCCAAAACATTCTTGGACGCTTTGAGCCAATCAAACTCCGCCATTTCTTCAAAAAGGTCAGGTCGCCAATGCATTCTGGTAGAAAATAAGTTCGTGGAGTTAAGCCGGAATAAAACGCTGATATCATTAATGGTCTTTGTGAACTGGGAACGAGAAGCCTTGAAAACTATTTCTTTTGGATGAGGAAGTCCACAAACAATGTGTACTTTGTTAGTATTTTCTTGACGAAGTACCAAGTCCAAATAGGGCAGTGATGTTTGAACTCTACCAGAAATTTGATAAGTCAAAAGAGTAACTTTAAGGCTGTGCTCGTTAGATGATGGCTGCATGCTTGTCAGAGAAGATATTGTTTGGGGTTTAGCCAAGTCTCCACTTTGAATGACAAGTTGTTGGGAATTCGAATTTCTTTCAAGGTTCACCGAAAATATTTTCTGGTCTCCAGTGTACAGCATGTGAGTTAGCGCTAATTGCTTTTGCTGATCAGTAAGGTTATATCTTGCTTCCATATCAATCTTTGACGATGGCTGCACAAGTTTAGTCACAAAACTTGACCAATCTCCACTTTCCCAGAGGGCAGACCAATACAATTGATAGTTCGGATTAGAACAGGGTTTTATGCTGAACTCCATATTTTTCAGAACATCATGCACAAAAGTTTTTCCCGAGCTGATAACCAACGGCTCATCTAAACCAACATGCTCCAGTTCTATGGATCGCTGAACGTTGGTTGTTCTCCAAGTTGTACTTTTTACCGATGTTACATTCAATTTCAAACGCTTCTCTGGATTTCTTAAAGCATCCCAAGCAATACCCAAAGTATGAATTCCATATTTCTCTTCAGATGACTCACTCCTTCCAGAAATCTCCACAGACCTAGATGGCACTTGAAGTTGTAGTCCATAATCAATCATTCTCTTGAAACCATTTGATCTATCAGTAATGTTAAGTGTATATCCAAGATCCCCCAATCTACCCGAATGAGCATTCCATTTGATCATCAAGTTTTGAGCTAGTTTTGAGCTAATCAGGAAATGTTCAAACTTTCCAGTAATGATACCATACTTGGCCCCCGCAACAAAACCTCCCACAGTAAATCCAGTTGACCGTCTATAAGCATAAGCATCCAATCCAATAGATGACTTTGTAGGTGCATTCAGGTCCCAACAAACACCAGCCTTCAGTCTCATCGCATTCCAGTCAACCTTTTCCACCGCAACGGATAGGGACACGGGTCGTATAGGATTATGTATCTCAAATACTCGCATACCACCTCTACTAACAATTTCCACACCAACTACCCTCTTTTCGTTGAAATTGACATCCACAGTAAGGTTTGAATTTTTGATCAGTTGAGAAAGAGAAATTGCTTCATTCATTGTAATGAAAGTGATTGGACTTAGGGCTCCTTTGGAGTTCACAGGTCCCCATGGGGTAACCAAATGGAGATGAACTTCGCACAGTTGATGTTCATCAGATAAGAACATTTGCATATCCAAAACTTGATTGCCTTTCCAATGAAGTTTCTCTTTAAATGAAAAGTCGTTTTGTAGAGGAATCATTTCAAAATGATTGACCACTTCGTAGCGATCATTTTCCCCGGCTTTAGCTGACACAAAAACGGTTATCCTCTCTTCCAAATTTTCAGCTTCTACCTGAACTTCAGGACAGTATGCTCCAAATGAACCTTTAATTTGTCCACTGTACCGACTATTTTTCATGCCACTTGTTAGTTGAGCGTGAAGAGGAGGAAGATTCATGTACGAGTCCATATTCACATTTACCTCGCCATCTAAATCAAGGAAACTTTCGAATCTGTATCTGTAATCTGCATCGAGACGGAACAAATTCTCCCAGTCAGGTTTTCTGAACTCCACGTGGAAACTTTTCCCGTTTCCTATTCCTTGGAAAGTCTCAATTGCAATGGCAAATGCGGATTTTTCGTATTTTGGTATGTTAGTATGGAGTCTAGTAAGGGCTTGCATGTTTCCATTACTGTTATCAAAACTGGCATCAAACTTTCCTTCGTAAGTGTTCCAGTGTCCGATCATTTGCAATTTTCCTGAACGCTTGCTATTTATTTCCCCTTCACATTGGAGCCGGATTTGGCTCAAAAACGGGAATGGTGTTATAACTCTCAATTCCATTCGACCTGGATTCTCCATTTGAAGTTTAAAGGTGTTCAGTGGACTAATGTCAACGTAAGCTTCCAAGGTTTTCGATTCCTTGCCAATGTACTGGAGTAAAATGTGGAGCATTCCTTTGGCTTCGTAAGTTGGAATTTCTAGTGAACCTGTAAAATAATTATACTTTAAATTAGTCATTTTATTTTGAATTTAAAAAGTAGCAGATTTAAAAATGATTTACATACCCATCGCAGAATATTTCCCATTTGGTACTGAAATAACTAAATTTGGTTTCAATTTATGATAAGACCCTTGTCCAATTGCTTGGATTCCTTCCAACTTGAACATAACATTTGGAATATAGCTGGATGGAGTATGGACTTCCAAATAAACTTCATTCTCAACACACTTGATTCCCAGCGTCAGCCTATCAAAAAATGCAAACGGGGTACGAACTTCAATTTTAAAAGTCATGTCGCTCACACCAGCAAATGCAGCAACGCCTTCAAGCTTCCAGTGAGATCCTCTAATTTTGATGTCTCCAACCAAATCCACATTTCTCGAATTAACCACTGACTTGACATGGAAGTTAAACTCATTTGATGGAAGGAGTGGCGATGTAACTTGTAATTTCCCTTCAAAATCTTTCAAATTTAGACCCAACTCAGCCTCATGGTTTTTCTGGAATAGCTGGACCAACAACTTTGAAAAGTACTCTTTCCCTTTCGACGACCACTCCGCATTTAATTTCGCCGGATCAACGGATGGAGATACCAAATTAACCGTAAACTGTCCCCCATTTCCATTCTCATCCTTCCTTAACGAGACACTTAGCTCGTGGATATTTCTTCGAGCTCGGCATTGCAAAGTTGTCGAAATTTTTCCATCGTCAATTGTCATGTTGCCCCGAATATTAACCCTTTTCCCAACCAATAAAGAACTCGACTCTGCTGTCAATTCAAATCCATACTGACCACCTCCACTCCTGTTCCCCACAAGCATAGCATAGTGAGATCCATAAGAGCCCATTGCCTTGACGACCATATTTAAATTAGCGGAGCTTATAGCTGCGTCCCCAACAACTTCCATGATCAGCCTACCTCTTACCGCTGACGCTTCCAAGGCATAGCTTCCATCTTCATTTTTCATCACAGTGATTTTATACTCATTTATTGACGTCAAAATATGTGGAGCATCAATGAATAGATGACCAGTTACTGTGGTGACAGAACGTGTTAGAGATGTGCGGAAAGTAAAGTGGGTGTCCCATCCGTGACAATTGATGTTTAATTGAACGTTTTCAGTAGGATTCATAATACTTTCAATTTGAAGCAAAATGCGTTCCCCATCATCGGACTTTCCAGAGTAGCTTAAAGAGAGGACTGATGATGGCATAATGAAATCCCACAAGAGGTCAAAACGAGTCATTTTGTAATTTAATTTCCCTTCAAATTTATGAAATCCCTTTCCAAATGATTTAAGGAAAAACTCATAATTTTCGTCGGAAGGAAGATAAGAGCTTTGGAATTTTGCGAAAATGCCAGAATTCAAAGGAGTTTCCAAACTAGGTAGTTCATATCCTCCAGATAGGGTGGTCATCTGCTCATTAATGTTTAGTGTTCCAACTACGTTAAGGTTAGTATAGCTCCGCAGTGGTTTTCGAAGGAAAAGTTCTACTCCAACTGATGTAAACTGGTATGTTGTAACATTGCTAGAAAGTTGGACTACTCGTTCAATGTACCGTTCACCTCGGGGAGAATCAAACACACTTGTCTTCAGTCCTCCTGATACCTGCAGCTCATGTCCATTCACAATCAGATTCACTTCGCCCCTTAAATTGTGTGGTGCAGTGACAATTGTCACAATTTCCAAGTCCACCTTATGTTTAATTGCTGGAATATCCAGAGAGGCTTTACAAGTAGACTGAGTTCCTTCACTGGAGAGGGATGCATTGAGCGTGGATTGTTGTCCATTAAAGTGTAGAACTCCATTTAAGAATGTTGTGCTCACTGATGATTGCCCATACTCTGCTAACAAGTGTGAGTTGATGTAACGTGGAAAGTTGAAGTACACCTGAAATTAAAATACAACCTTGAAATAGTTTTTATCTAAAAAATGAAGTTCTTTTTAAATCGTTGATTTTACTTACGTCAATATTGGACGGTAACAGCTTCACATCCAACTTCATTTCTTCCATGGTAATCCCATTACCACTTTTCATTTTGACCAGTAAAGTTGGATCGTCCTTTGTTCTTAGATAGCTTTCCAAGTACATTTCCTTGCTGGTTGAGACATTTAGACTTAGCTCCCCATCTCGAACAAAGTGAGTAGACTGCCATTGAAATTCAAAGTTCTCTTCCCCTAAGAGGTTTCCTTCCACTTTAAAATTCGTCTCCCCTTCGTTAGCCCAAGCTTGTTCGTTACTTCCTTTGAGATTAGCTTCAAATTTTAAATTGCTCTCGTGGCTGTTACCAATGATCAAAATATTTCCACTGTTTTCCATCGCCATTTCAAAAGAGACCGGAACCGCTGAATTACTTCCCGATGTTACTGTAACAATACCGGTGCCTCTTTTAGTTTCCGTGGTTACGTTAGCATGTCCGGAAATGTCGAGAGCAAAGTCATCCCCATCATTGTAACGAATATTCAGTTGGGTATGACTTCCTTCAAAGTTGACCTCTGCGTTACCACTGTAGCCACCACCACCTCCTGTAAATCTAAAACTGGAGAGCCATTGTTCATTAGTTACCGAGACGCTTCCTGTTAACTCTGTTGAGGCAACGATAACTGTCAGGTCACTACTAATATTTTGTCCCAAAGTTCCCATAAAGTTGAACTCAGCTAGTAAGGCAGGTAAAAATTCCAGTGGTCCCTCAAAAACTATTTTACCATGAAGATTAGCAGTTGGTCTCAAACTCGCTAGTAACTTCCATTCTCCAACTTCATTACCACTTAAATGCATAGATATTTGTCTTGTGCCATCTTCTCTGTTAAACGCATATTCCATTCGTAATGTTCCCGACACATCCAAAGGAATAGTTGGTACTGTGCTATCGGCTTGTAAAGTAACATCAACCAAACTGTTTTCCTCGGACGATGGTACTGCCACAGCCAGTTTCAAATTCATAGTGTACACGTCCTGCTTGAAATCTACAACTACAAGTTTGTTGGAAGACGTCAAGTCATATGAAGTGGTCAACTCCAGGGCCTCTATTAACGAAGGGATATCCAGTTTCATTTGAAGCTCACTATTAAAAGGTCTCACAACCAAGTTTAGATTTCCAGATACCAATTTCTCCTCATTTGTGTTTGCGTTGATGCTGAATCCAATCTCGTTTTTCATTTTCAGGTGACCCTTAGCTTCAAAAATTTCAAAATCTTCAAAAGGTGTTTTCAAACTG
Organism: Entomobrya nivalis; assembly: GCA_034695485.1. Taxonomy (NCBI): domain Eukaryota; kingdom Metazoa; phylum Arthropoda; class Collembola; order Entomobryomorpha; family Entomobryidae; genus Entomobrya; species Entomobrya nivalis. Next base: position 22,476 of record JAQFZH010000666.1, on the reverse strand, counting down.
GAATCAAAATTTATTTGAGATGCTTGCTCATCCAAAGACGCTTCAAATAGGATAGTTTTCATGTCATCTGCCTCCGATAAAGTGTAATTTGCAATGGCTTTGATTGCACCATAATGAGTGTGAGGAGTGACCTTGTAGCGCAAAGTAATTCCCTTTTCATTTTCCTCTGATCCCGTTCTCATCCAAACATCTAGATAAGCTTCTTGCCAATTCTCATTCTGCCATGAATACCGCAAAGACTTGCTTCCAACCAAGGCGTTTTTAATATTTAACAAACCCTGACCTCTCCTTCCATCACCTTGTAATTTCCAATCTACTTTGGTGTTGAGATGATCCATTGATGAAATAGCAAACTCAACGTTACCCTCCGACATTCCTTGCAAATTGAGACGGAATGCTGTTCCATACTCGGCATTACCAGTAGTTGTGGAAATGGCTAAACTCAGTTTGTTCTCCCAATTAGCATTAACCTTAGCTTGAACTGGAAGATATGACAGCTCCGAAGTCAAAACCATGTCTAATTTTTGGTCCTTTTGGAAATTTAGACGCATACTCATTTCCTTCTTATTTAATTGTACCACAGCGACCACATTTCTTTCAAGGGAGTTGATTGCATGCTTTAGTGAAATGACAACGTGCTTATATCCAACAAGTGGAGTGTTCACTTGCAACCTCCAATCTTCTTTCCCAGCTTCCTGTGTTCTGTCCACTTTCGCTAGCCATCTCACTTCATGATTTTGAAATACAAGTTTTCCATTTGTCACACCCGATTTGCTACTGACTTCACCTTCAAAGCCAAAAGAGCCCATAAGGTCTGTTGGTGTAGACACATTGAAGCTTACTCTTGATGATCTCAGTCCAGTACACAGCACATCTCCATGAATTTCCACGTGTTTATTATTCCCCGTCCAAGCGCCATGAATAGTGACTGTACTCGCCTTGTTAACTGAAAATTTCACTTGACGAAGGAATGGCAAGCTTGTACGCATTTCCAGTTTTGTAATGGCACTGGTCAGTTGGGAAAGTGCGTACATTTCATATCTTTTCCCGTTTGCTTGCACGTGAGCGGATATTGTGCTTTCTCCGTTGGGATCCACCAAAAGAGACGCATGAGCTGTTGCCTTTGAAGCCAAAAATGGGGATGTCAAATAAGCAGATATATCCAAAGCCACGGGATCCGAATGTTGAAACCTTAAATTCAACTTGCCCTCAGTCTCTCCATCATTTCTGGTAACCGAGAAATTTGCAGCGTGTACCAAGTTTTGGCGATCATAAACCAGCGAAAATTTGATGTCTCTAAAATTTTCCACGGGAGTCTCAATAGCTATATGAATGCTGGATGAAGCAGGTTCATCAAATGCTGTTATATTTCCTGATGCATCCATTTCAAAGTTTATTTTCACCTCTTGTCCATCACCACGCTGGGAATGGAAGGTAAAATGCTTAAAAGGAGTGTTGTAAATTACCGTAATTACTACAGAATTCCATGGTGCAAATGGAGTGGACGCTCTCAACTCTGTTCTTCCTTGTTCTATCTCATATTTCAACTCAATGTTATCCGATTTGCCATTAACGTTCCATGACAAAGTATATAATCCTTGGTTATCTGCTGGAAACTCTTGTTGGGCACTCAGAGTAACTGCTTCATAATTCCTTATTGGTGTTTGAAAAACAAGACCAATCATGTTCGGCTTAATGATGACCTTTGCACCAACATTCCATTGTCGATTTGGAGTTTCCATTGCAACATTCACTTCATAGTCTGTTGTAAAGTCGTAGTCAAGTTGAAGTGAATACTCGTCCGATGTCAAACTCAGTTTTCCTTTGCAATTCTCATTTTGATGATGAACATTTGTCTGGAAATCATATTGTCTTTCGTTTATTTGTCCTGTGATTGTGATGAATTTTTGGGGTTTCTTGAATTCCCAGTTGCCTGAGAACGACAAGCTTTTCAATACGTCCACTGGTGTTTCCACCTTCACATTGAAATTCGCAGAGGACCAAGCAAGCTGGAATGTAAATTTTTGTGGAGTCATTGCGGACAGTCCATTAATATCTGTGGCCTGAACCTTTTCCAATAGGATTTGCCTGAGTTGTGAAAATCCCACGACGGAAAGTTCAGCAAATATTTGAAGCGTTCCTGTTTTGCGAGAATTTTTCGATTCAAAACTCCCTTGGATACTTTCCCCTTCTCTTTGTAACAAAAATTTGATTCCCTTGGCAATCGAGGTGGATGAGATTTGTCCATCGACTACGACATCCGTCCAGTTTGTGAATGGAGTTTGAACATTGACAAAAATCTTTTTTGAGTCTAGGCCAACAACAAAGTTGAAATTTTGAGGGATTCCCGTCTTGTCCGTGAATGTCACGTAAACTCCATGCTTTCCCAAGGAAAAATCCCCTTGTTCGGGCCTATAAGATATTGAAAGCTCTGCCAATTTTTCCGCATTGTAAAATACATGAGCAACAAGCTGACTCATTCCTTCCAGTGCGGCCTCCAAAGAAAACTTGATGGATCCATCATATGAAACTGCAATATGTTTTCTATGACCACCCCAATCGGAATCCATGTTTGCCATAATCACAACCTGGTTATCTTTGAACCTCAGTTGACCCTCAACACTGCTTCTGGCAAGCTTGTAGTCTACATCCAACTGAAGATCGGCTACTGAAGGGAAAGTTGTACTGGACAATTTTGCTCGAACTAATCCCGTTGTAGGTGTTACCTAATTAACACATCAACAAATCGGAAAACTTTGATTTCCCAAAATTTGACAATTTTAAAATGCGTACCATATTTTTATAGCTTTATACTTACCATGCCATTTGCATTAAAGTTGAAAACATTTTCGCTGTTTTTTAAAAGATATGTTGTAAAATTGCAATTTCCTTGACTACTCATTGCAATAAATCCTTCCAATGGTGATGTGTACTTGGTTTCCAAAGAAATCTTTCCACTTCTTTCTTCATCTGTATTACGAGAGTCAAGGTTGATTTTAAATATTGTGGTGTCATCCTCCACTGTCTTGACTTCTCCGGATAAAACAAGTTGACGTTCATCCTGAAGGTAACTTCCCGTGAGGACCAGTTCATGAAACTGGTTTGATGCTATTTTAATGCTGGAAGTGTATCCATTCCCATTATCCCTTGCAATTTTTCCGACGACCACAAAGTCAGTTTTGCCAAATATTAGTGCACCCTTAATATCTTCAATATTTGCAATGGAAAGGTCCACAGACACATGTCTTGTTGTAATGTTGTAGTCATTCAGCCAGAAACCTTCTTCACTTTGTGGAACCATTCTCACCGTCGTTTTGTGTTGAATATCCATCAAATCCAGGATATTTTGTTGGGAACTCATGGAAATCGATGGAATTACCAAAAATTCCGACTTGAGCACAAGTTCCATATTCCAGTACCGCAATCCAGTTACTTGTATTACAGAAACCATATCAATGACTGTATCATCTTTACAGTTAACTTTTACTTTGGTTGTTATTTTTCCATTTGTGTTGTCAAATTCCAGGGTGGCTATTGCAGGGGAGCGATTAGGCACTTGACCCCAAACTGAAGCAGTTTTTTCTTGAGAACCACTAAAGTCCCATTTAACCCCACCTGCTGTAATGGCATTGTCCACGTCCGCTTTAAACTCCCCAATATACGTATCTGCTTCCTTTTTGCTGAGCAAGTCATAAGAAATATGGTGTCCCGGTAGCTTCACAATTGTATGTAGGTTGGAGTCAGAAAACCCATTGAGACCTCCTGACACAGTAATTCTCATCGTTTTTGAGTACCACTCACCGTCCATTTCGTGGCTAAAGTTTTGCAAGTCACCGACCACGTTCAATTGAAATTTTGCAGTGGTCGCATCAGCAGCAGGGTCCTTTGCCGTGAAGGATATCCGGCGATTTGCACTGTCTCCGTCCCAAATCAGCGACCCTTCAACATGCTTAGCTGGTTGCCACGGAGATGTGAATAAACATTCCAAATTGAGAGGATAGTTTTGATGCTTTACTTGTAGAAGCAATTCTCGTTGGGTTCCCCATTGGAATTTTGTATTGTATGTTGACACACGAGACACGCTGAATTGATGGTTAACCTCCAACGATATCTTTAAACAAATAAGTTAATTAATTAATTAATAACTAGTTTCCCAAATAAAAAAAATATATTTTAAAGTTTGCTTGCAAAACTCACCGTTGGGAAAAACGAGCACCCATGAAAATTGAACTTTGTCAAGTAACCCTCATCCAACCGAATAAAATCAAAATCCAGCAGACTCTCTTTCTCTCCCGATTTTACTAAAACCTGGAAGGATTTCCTCTTCGCTTTTCTCAGTACCAAAACACTATATTCATATTTAGGATATCCCGTAATGTCCACATCAGTAGAAATGCTAATTTCATTAGAAGTGATCAAAGCAGCAAGATTCCAGTCTCCAGTGTTCTCTTCAACAGCCCCTTTCAGTACAGTTTTAAGTTTTGCTCCATCCTCAACCTTATGATCCAACGAAAAACTCATTGTTTTGTAGCCTTCATAAGGCGTCACAATGTCCACATCTATACTAGCCTCATCAAATGAAAATGTGGGCACTGAAACACCAATCATAAATTTTTGATTTTCCGGCCAGGTAAGCTCAGCAACAGAAACATTCTCATCATAACGACCACCAACACTGATCTCATCTCCAAAGTAGTTGACAACGAGTGCCACCGACTGTGGATCCACGTTTCCTTCCAGTTTGACAATGCTTTCGGGTTCGTTCTCTTTATCTGGTATGATAAGAAGGGTCGCAAGTATTGGATCTGGTAGCATTCCCTTCAACTGCAATAAAACATGATAATACGTTAAAACACATGTCAAAAATTATTAAAATTAGTCTCCCTCACTTGCTTACCGTAGCTTCAACAAAGATGTGGTTCTCCAACTGCAAGTCAACCGTCAAATTTTTACCACCCATGGGCGTGTTAAGATAGTGTATCTCCCCATTATACTTTTTCTCATTTATTGTCACCTTTCCTTCCAACTTGTGTGAATATTTGGTATGACTGTAATCAATACTTGTACTCATCCTGCTACTATATGGTTTCTTCCCTTCAAACTGAACTTGAAGTCCAACATGACTTTGTTTTTCCGTCGCTGAGAATCCCAAAGATCCAGAAATTGGAATCGGTGTGAATCCTCTGGCACGGAACTCGATATTGTGATCCAGCTTCAAATTATTAGACCGATTGATGTACATTGCTGTCGCTTTCAAATCCCTGGTGTTATTCAAGTGTACTAACAACTCGGCTTCAAAGTCCCCTCTTTGTTTTTCGATAAAAGATGTTTTCAAAAAGTATTCTGTATTTGGCCAGGTAGCTGATGCTTCCAGAGATTTTTTCAAGAGATCATCCACTGCACTTATGTATTCCACATTGGCATTGAACTCGTTATCCGCTGAGGTACGGGCAAGAAGTTTGGTATTTAAACCTTCTGTGGTCGTTCTATGAGCAAATTCCAGGCGGTAGTCAACAGCAAATTTGGTACACGACAGGGACGACTCAAAACGAAGTTCGGAATGATCTATTTGACTTTGACGACTGAAAAGTGTGTGACCCTCCCAAACTGTTTTCCCCCAGCCAACCTTAAGCTTATTTTCACAGAAACCTGAACTCGTTTGGGTTCCCCAATATAGCTCCGCACTGTTGTCAGGGAATTGGGTGGAAGAAAATCCGGCAGTGACCAGAGCTGTTGTCAAGGTGCCTTTTCTTGTTCGTTGTATTTTTGCACTGAGATCGGCCGAATGCACCTTTCCTCGTTTCCATGAGTACTCCATTGTTGTTTTTGTACTCCAGTGCTCCGGTTTTCTTCTGAGCTGTGAGTGGATGTTTCCAGTTAAGATGTAAGATTCAATTGATAAAGTAGCGTCCTTTACCTCACCAGATCCAATTATTTCTCCTGAAGGTTTAAATTTAAAAATAATATTTCAATTTAATATTTAAGTTGATTCCATATAATCTCATTATACTAACCTGTCACTTTAACTGGCGTTTCTGTAAGGTGCTTCAAGTTCATTTCAAGTGTCATCTTATCCTGATTAGCAGACTGAGGCGTGGTGTCAATCGTACCCTTCAAATCAATCAGCGGACGACTATGCCATGTAATCAGAAAATGTGGCTTTACAATATTCCCATCTTTTCTATATCCAGTTGACAATAAAAAGCTCGTCTTCTCTAGAGTCACCAATGACAACTCCAAATTTTTCTGAAACTGAGTGTAAATTCCCTCTGCCCTTAATACAGTCAAAGCACTTTCCAAAGCCCCAGCAATTTTACCCATTCCCCGATCCAACAAAAAGTCTGCCGATACTCTGCGATTGAACAGACTGCCTGGCGTGTCAAACACTGCATTTACCCTGGTTGTTCCCGGATCACTATCATATTGGTAATTTACAGTGTAGCCTGTAAAGTCATCTACTTTCTCCAAGTAAAGCTTCAAATAAGTTGGGCGTAACGGAGTAAAGGAAAATTTATTTGGAACGTTCATTTCTAAGCAAAACTTCATTCCAACGATGTCTGAAATGTATGATGAGCTGCATCCCTCGGAAACATAGTCATTAGATTCAATTGGAGCCGAAGTTGCGTCTAAGGCTTCAAAATTTTCATCGATAAGTACTTGACCATTTGGTCCCATTGTCAAAAGCTGGGAGGAAACATCAATGATCTCTTGTCTGTTTTGGGGAACGTTGACACTAAGCTGGAAAACATTTTTTCCCTTCATTAGCAAGTTTACTTCAACAGCCGTTGATGACCTAAGAGTGTTGTGAAGCTTGAGTCCGGATATAAGTTTCTTTTTACCACCACCGATTTGTATTCCCAGTGTTCCATCCACATTGATCATTGTACTTGGTTTCAGCGTGCCCTCGATTTCAAGTTCTTTCGTTTCCAAAAACCTTCCCACGTTTAGTTTTCCCTTTGCTATTACAGCCAAAGTGGCAGCGGTTTGGACACTGAAACTTAATGGGAATCCAGAACAAGTTGCTACTGAGTAGCTGGTGTCCAACAAAATTGTTGACTTGGAAAACTCAGACTTTTTACCAGTACTCAGGTTATCCAGGATACTACGAACGCTAAACCATGCTTTACCGGACTCATCGACAACGTTGGGAATGGCTGTATTATCGGTGACTTCAAACTGCTTGTACAGAACTTCATGACCAAACATTCTTGTGTAGAAGGAACCCCCAGGGATTTTCTCATTTTCAGACCTGGCTTGGTCGTAAAGGTGACCTAAGCCATCGATTTCTTGATTTGTGTCTCGTTTCACTCTACTTGAATCCAGGAACTCTTTCACCCGGTTATCTGGAAGATACCCATCAGGTCCAAAAAACTTTTCCAATAATTGTTCAATTCCGTGGGTCCTCATCCCAAATTCAAAAATGTTGACCGATTCGCCAAATAATTGCACTGTTAAATTCAGCATCCCACTTTTGGGTAGAAACGACTCTTCAGTGAAAATTATATTGGAGTCCAAACCCCCACCAACATTCCAATCCTCCCAGAATGTAGAAGCTTCAAAATTTCTTGAAAATTTTCTCGCATCTGTGCTGAATTTATTTTTTAAGAATTCGTTGGAAACCATATCCCTAATTTCTTGTTTCTCTGGTCGATTCGTTTCTTGAAGATTTGTCAGATAGGTCCAAACAAAGGATGCAACTGAAATAAATTATATTATAAATAAAATTAAGTTAATTTTTTGTACTAATTTAAATGTTTTTAATTTTTAACTATAATTTTACCTTGATTTACTGGCTCCGTGTACAGCACTGACTTCACAAGTTCCATTGTCCTTGGATTAGCACATCTCATCAAAGCCAAAAAAGATTTGATTCTAACTTCAGTTTTTTCATGAACATCAGTGAACTGTGGGGACACATCGTCAAGGTCATAGCTCTTGCATGCAAGTCGTCTTAATGAATCTATCGCTGCTAAACGAATTTCCAATGGATTATTCTTGTCATGAATACACTTCATCACGATTGAAGGACTTCTGCCCATTTGCTCCGCCACTGGTAACACTCCTGCGTTGCCTATAGCCTTCAACCTTAAAACCATTTGCCGTATGTTTTCCCCACTGACATCTTCTATCCTACAGTCATTTCCCAACGGCGCGGTTATCAGCTCCAAAATGTCGTTCACCACAATTTGTTCATTGCAGTTGGCATGGTATTTGCAGTATGAGTTAACCAAAGAGGATATTCCTAGTAGTGCTTCCATTGATGGTTCGCTTTCCTTAATGAGGGGCTGGATAACATTAACCAAAGTTATTAGATAAATACACCATCAACATTTTTACAAATTCATCCCCATAAATTGTTACCGTAACAGCTTTAATCATTTCCACGGTCGGATGCTTTATAAACGCCAAAGATATTAGCCAACTATTCTGCTCATTCTCCCCCAACAAATTTTTCAGTGTCAGGTCCCTTAGAACTGCTAGTGACGAAGCTGTTCCTACAAGTGGCATTGCCTCCATTAAATATTTCTCCTTGGAAGTTTCATGAACATTGTTAAAAGCAGTCCGAATGCTTGTTTCACTCGAGCTTCTTAAAGTTTCCACAAAGTCAACAAAGAGCTGAGGAGCAGCTTGGTTAACTTGTGGAAAACTGGCTTCATCTAAAAGATCGATAAACTGAAGTAAACGGTTGGTATTGTCGGTCGTTCCGTCTACAGGTTCTTCGTCCTCAAAAAGTAGATCTTTCTTCACGAATACACCGTTATCTACAGACAAATTCAAAATTAAATTAGCACCTCAAATTAATTTATCCATAAAATTGTGACAATATCTACAATATCTGTATAACTTACCGTCATTATTGTACCGTTGTGCAGAATGCTCCGAAACATAGGTCAAGCTTTGTGCGATTGTTGTTACAGAACCGCTATTTCTATCCTCAAACGGTTGGAATCGTTGCTCCTCTTGACACACACTATTCTCAATCTTATTATTTCTCACTGTTTGCGTGCACTCCACCTTGCCTGTGAGCAAAGGGATATTTTGAATTGGAGAGCTGGACGAGTATGGAACAGATTGAATGGAAGAAAATTGGCTTTGCCTGGAAGTGCACTTGGTAAGATCCTTGGTCTTCTTGTAGGTGACCCCACCACCCCATACGGTACCCTCTAACGTGTAGTCAGTTGGACATTTGCCATTAATGTCAGTCTGTGTAATTTTAAAAATTACATTTACATTAAATTAAACTTCATTAAAAAGTATATATGTTTATTAGCATTTAAATTTCTTACTTCATGAACGAAACTGGAAGAAGACATATCATCCATCGAATTTTGAATCATGGAAATAAGCCCACGTTTCACATTGACTACCCAAATGTCATCCTCTTCATGTGCACAAATTTGTTCAATTTTCCCATCTTGGAAGCCAAATAGCAAGGGGTGGCTCTCCAACTGGGACTCTTGGTCCTGGAAGGATGCCAATCGAGTGTATTCATCTGATCCTTGTGTGAGATCTTCAAAGTGTACATTTTTCAGTTGCAATTTTAGGTCACACGAAGATATCGCTTCGATTTCCGCCTTTACTGTTACTCGAACATGACTTTTGTGTTCGGAACCTTCAAGAATACTTGTTTCGATGTCGGTCGCATAGTCATAAACGTACGTGGTTCCAGGATTGAAGAGAAAGTTTTTTGCATCTGCATTTTAATTTTATTATATTTTAGATTAGAAATATGTTTGAAACAAATACTATTAACTACTCCATATGCAATATTTTATCAACAAATTCATATAAAAAATCACCTTTACAAAAACTCAAGCATTGTGGATAGGACCGCTGCCCAGTAGGACCTGTCAATTTTAAATGGTTAAAAAAAATTAAACAATGATCATGATTAATTTAGGCCAGTTTTTAAATCATCATTTATAAAATAAATTAATTCTTTTGCATTCAAGTCAACAATATTCTAATAGATGGCGTACTCGAAAATGTTTACTTAACCAACGTGAAAAAACAAGCAGAAGATAAAATTATGAACTACATTACACATTTCACCTCAAGCCCAAAAACATACGACGTCATTTATCCATAATTGATATAAAAGTGTCAAAACTGTGAGGAAAAGGAGTTGTTTGTCAAATATTTTTACAACAAAAATAACTATTTTATCTTAAAACTCATTTTTCTTCTCTCAAATCTTTCACTTTCTGTAACTGATAAATGGATGGTGGTATGGAAGTGGTAAATGTAAACAAATTGCCATGGTTATCATCAATCATCCCCCAAACTTGCTACAAAACAGTACATTCAACTTTACGCTAAGCTTAGGCTTAAATGTAGCCATAGTATTTTAGTAAATACGTTGCATTCTTTGGTGGATTTAGTTTTCATTGAAAATATGTAGGCATTCTTATTATTAATGCTACATTTCTTAATCGATACTAATCACATTTGCTTGCAAATTCCATGAAGTTTCCAAAAAACAGACATGCGAACATGATGTTATTCCCAATATGCACGTAAGTAATGAGCTTTTCAAGTCATGTGACTGTCAAATGTAAAGTTCAAACCAAGTAAGCATTATGTCGCAAAAAATGATCCACAATTGCATCTAAATCAGCTAAAAACTTCAATCGGAACAATGATGGCTTTCATCTGTAGCGATTGCAAGAGCTTTCATGCCGATTTACCAAGAAAAAAAATATACTGTGGCTGTGACGGTAGTGGCAACTAACTACCAACTGTTATGCACATTCAATTCATTATGAAACAAGAAGTCATCTAACCTTCACTGTGATAATGGTACCGTATTTGTCATAAAACGTTCAAACTAGTTTAAAAGAACCAAAAGTTAAATGAACCATCAAACATGTTACATGCATGAGAGCTTACAGTGATCAGAGGATGATGGTATGTTGTATGATAACGAAATCTGAGATGACAAAATTATAATTTTGCTTGGAGACAGTGAGATCTACAAAATGCGCATTTATGTGACATTTTTGCCTCTTATTTTACTCTATCTATCTGTATTTGCCTGAAAAATAGCAGGGAAAAAAATCCTTTAGATTGAGATTTTATCAAACATTTTAGTTAGTCTTTTAAAATGACATGTTCATGGACAACTCAAATAAATGCCAATAATTTCCCATATTTGTTTGAAGGATGGCCCAAAAGTATTTAAATCTTTCGATTTTACCGATTTCTCCTCAAAATTCCGTCCTCATCATCCCAGCGTGTTAAGACACAGTGTACAATTATTTTACCAGGGGCAATGCTATACTTTTGAATGACCTCACTTAAACTAATACATATTTAACGTTTAAAAAGGTATGTCACCTAAAATATATCGCTTTAAACACAAATGCCTACACACTAACCACTGCTCCTGCTGTGACATCAACGTTAAACATGACGAAACTAATTGTTAACGACTTGACCCTAAAATCGGCGTAACCACATTAACATTTAGTTGTGTATTCCAAATCGACCGTATTAACCACTTTCACACCAAAGTCACTAAAATGTATGGCAATGTCAACCACGACATATCATATGAAATGAGGTACGCACAAAACATTTTTTTTAACTAATTGCCCATTTGAGCTAATTACATTTGATGAGTTAATAAAAATGAATTAATTAATTTTGTAAATTACCTGCACTAGAAAAATGCAAAGTCAACAAAATAATGCTACACAAAAACTGTATTATTATTACAGGCTCACTCGTCAACACGAGTCTAGCCATTTTGCAAAATATTGGAATTCAGTAATTTTATTGAGACCAGTTTGGTGAATGATGGCAAACTGCGAGTGTAACCATAATATTATAGCTAATTAATTAGTATCCATCCGAGGACAACCAAAGTAATCAGCACCAGTTCCAGATGAACTTTGTACCGATATCTTTGTCACATTAAAATTGTGACAACCTCCCTCCCACACTCTTTCTTCTTTGTTTGGTTTACAGGAAAATGCATTTGAATTCATACAAGCATATACATTGTACAAGTACATGTTATATTTCTTATTTAAGTTCATCTTTATTAATTTTTAATTTAATAGCATATGATTCAATAAGAAAGTTCATTAGAACGGTGAAAGACGATTATCATATATTGCTTCATTCTTTTTCAATCAAATCTCGTGGCAGATTAATGAGTAAAATGTTACTTCACTCGCTTGCATATACATATCTGCACCCGAATTTTCTTAATTTTTAACAAAAATATAGTGTATCAACGTATTTAAGTATATCTTGCGTTTGTTTACTTAAATGAAGCGCTTATTGATATGACCTGGCCTGTGTTGTGTTATCTTCTTTTTTTAATGAAAAGACTCTCTGAAACTGTGAGGGGCAGAAGAAGCTCAGATAAGGCATTAAAAACTACGCATAAATGTGTTTTGACTTGATAAATAAATAATTAAAACATGTCAAATGAATATTCTTAATGAATATAGTTAATATATAAAGTGATTGAAATGCGTTTCAAGTTTTTTTGTCCAATCACTTTATTTTCTCGCCTTGTTTTTCACTTTTTATTAATGATCATCAAATTATGATTATAAATAAGCGCGTGCATTTTGCGCGCTTTGTACAATGACTATAAATAACAATTTTACACAGAACGGAACGCTATATTCAACATTTACGTAAATTCACCTGTTCTTTCATATGAAGTACATTAATTAATATATATAACATTTGTTTATTTTTGGTAAATATCCATTAATTAAGACATTTAGACTTTAATTCTACTACAAAACTTAGCATTCATATAATTATAAAGGGTTAAAGGGCAAGTTTTACTCGTGCAGCGCAGAGTAGTTTAAAAAAAAAGATGAATAATTTTATTATGTTTCTTTCGACACATATTTTTGCATTGCGTCATTATATTTTGGGGGAAGGAAAACATTGAATTTGCTGGCTACCTCAGCTTTCTTCTTTGGTCTCCTTTGTTTTCCAAGCAGATGAGTTCCCAAACCGAATGTATCCGACTTTCCGTTTGCGGGAATCGGGTTTTCGTCAAACCACTATTCCATTAATGGTAAGGCCATATTATGTGGTATGTTTGCCAACAAAAAAGAATTATAAGCGATTTTTCAACGTGCTCCTCAATTAAACCAAGTTACTGCCAAATAAACTTTCATAATTAATTTTTAAATGTTAAGCTAATGTTGTACCCATAGCCAATAAGCAATGTTTGTGCAATTCAAGACGCAAGTAGTTAAAATGAGTCATAAATATGTATAAAGTTATTAGTGACTTTCACAGTACAAGAATGTACTTTGGGGAAAATGTCGACAAAAAGTTGGGGAATAATTTTCATAAGTTTCAAAAAGACAAGAGATTTTACATCTGGCAGAATGTAGTGAACATTTTATAATCATCGACTACAACAAAAGGAAAACCACCAAACTCACCTAACATTTTTGGGATTCATAAATAAGTAAGATTTAAAATAAATTTGTTTGTACAAGATAATCAGTAGATAATATATTTTAGTGCATGAAACCCTTCTTTTGTTAATAAACCCCTTTAAATTTAATTACGACAAACCCTTCTCTCTCTGTGTCTGTTTAAGAAATAAAATTGCACTCCATCATCATGTGTGTGGTTTGTTTTCATTATTTGATTGCGATACTACTTAAAATTCAATTATGATATCATTGAACTTTCAAATAGAACCATTTTCTGTACAATCATCTAGGCTACAAATACAACTTAACTTGGTTGAGTGAGTGAGAATGAACATTGAAAATTCCTTAGTCCATCACAGAACCATACTCATCAGCACAATTGGACGATAATAAAAACCAGAACTATGTTGCTGACTCAACACTTTAGTTCTTTGACATGGTTCATCTTCCATTTACCATACATCCACCATAACCTTACATTGCACTCATCAAATCATTATAAATGTTGTAGAATTTAATTTACGTGCAATCTGTAGATCCATACTGGAGCAAAGAAAAAAATGTCACAAATATTCATACGTACACATATTGCATGATTTTGCAAATTGAACATGATAATCATGATTACTACAAGTAATACGTAGTGAAACATTGTCGTTGTCAGTGATTTTCGTAATCGTTTTGGTGGCTGAGCAATCTAATAAAAACCCAAGTCTAGTAAGTATTTACAATGTGTACGGAAGTTAAATATTTTGCAATAATTTCTCTGTAGTTAAATAATCTTGTAGATCATAGTTTACTTTTGTAATACCTTGGTCAACAGTAATATTGGTAGACAAGATTAATCATAATCATAACCCGTGTCAACCACCATATGTATACATTACGTCAATCATCAAAATGCTTAGCAAAATTACAACATGAAAAAATGTACGTATGTAGCGATTTTGCAGAAAATTATGAATTATTTATGTTGAGACTTATATTGAAGAGCTACACAAGCAAAAATTAATATCTATTTAGGGAAAAATTATCGAATTGCGTGGGTGGTGGATGTAAGTGTGAGTGGAGTGTTTAAGCTCTATACAAACAAACTTTAATAAAAACAAACAGAATGCACATAAATATTAATTAGATTTTTTACTATCTAATAATAACCAATCAAGCAATCAATAAAGTAAAATTGGTTATTTCAATGACATGTCAATATCAAAGATAAATCGAGTATTTGCATTACAAGTAATTTGGTAAATAATAATTTTAGTTCGAAAAGGGTTACACAATTGTATATTGTACTTTGCACTATTAAACACTCCAACGTAATTTATAAAAGTTTAGAAAACAGTTTTTAACATTTGATTACTACAACAACAGAATATATTTTTTTTAAATGCACAAGTATGCCTTTAATGCGCAGAAACCATATTAATTCACAATTATTGATTTAGTACATAAAATTGTTACTTGTATATTATTATTGGTTTCCAATACCTTAATTAATGAAACTATTAATTACAGAATATATGTGTAACCATAAATGTTTTTGAGCAAAATACATATTAGGTTTTTTTTCCTCGTTGATGAGGAAAATGGGTAAAAAAATACACCTAAAGACGTAATCAAACTGGATTGGGTTCCCTTTGACGTTAGAGTCTTTTAGTGAATGATACTTATCTGTGATTAAACTCTCATTCTTCTAAAAAATCTTGTCTGGTTGTCGTTGTCATGTTGCATGTTGACAAGCAACTTATGCTTTATTGTAGAAAACGAAACGAAAAATATTTCAGGTAGGACTCATTAAACTTGTTGTGCAAACAACTAACAACTACCTAATCTAAATATTCATATTCCCATGCACATAAATTGCGTACTAGTTTCCCTGTTAATTAAACTAAATTACATATCTATCTGCATGTTCCGTGTTTCCAAGTCAATCATTCAATCATCATGATACCTTTTTACATTCATAGTTTAACTACTTTGCAGTGCAAGTTTTATGCATTTTTAAAACTTTTAAACACCAAAAGAAAATTCTGGACGTTTAAATTTTTTAAACTGCAGCATTATAAATATTAAGAAATTTACTCTGTAAATTGCATATACCCTCCGGTCATATTATTTGGGGGTAATGTGTGAATTTTTACGTTTAGACCGGAAACTGACTGTTCCAATATTAATAGTCATATATCATCAAAATTTCACTTCCTCGAGAATTTTAAACCATTATAAAATGTTCTTAAAATGGCAATTTATATTGATTTCAAAATATTTAGTAAAAAAATACTGCACGAGTGAATGCTGCGTACTTCCACATTTACCATAATTATCAGAGTGGTGAATCACGTCAAAACGAGTGTTTATCCCTTATTGTTATTATTGTACTAAATTCTTCAGGGTTTAAAAAAATACCACAAGAAATTCCCTTTTTTTAGTTTCCAGAGAGGAGGAAAACAGATTTTGTAATCCTTCCACATTAAACCATTATATTTGTTTACGCAATAACGTAACCAACCACAGATACATCAGATGGATGTACGTACATTTTGAAAAAAATGTTTTACCATATTTAATGCACATCATTTACCATAATGCTCACACAGTGACTTTTTAGTGCAAAGGTCATCCTCGTTTGGTTCCCATTACACTCTGCTTCAATAAGCATTTTTTTATCATATGAAAGATATATCTCATCTTCGTCATCAAAAATCCATTCATGGCTCTTTGGGATTTTTCCGTTGCATAAAAAAAGAGTCAAGACTCAAGAGTTTTACAATGGCTTTCAGGTGAAATAATTTATGTGTGGTTTTCTTGGAGAGTGGCGGATGTTCATGAAGAATAATTTTTTTTAACGATGGGTATCATCATTATTATTATTATCATTTGAGGCATTCATCGACTTGCTTTTTCTTCAGTGTCCCAAATTGACAATGACAAGTTATCAAAAAAATATATCCTTCAATAAGTCAGTATTACGTAATAAATACTTTTAAATTTTCAATGATAAATACACTGATTCTTACTCAACTTTGCTTACTCTCTCTCATTTTATTCCTTCCATTATAATTTTTCATTGTTACATCTTTTAAAGCCCAGTTAACCCATGTTTATGATAACGATAATTATACAGTACACACATTAATAATAAAGGTTACTGTGGTATTTCGGTTAAGCATGCGTACAAGGAAATGAATAAAAAATGAGAGGATCAGGATGCTGGGCTGCTTTAAAAAAAATCCTTTTCCACATCAAAAGTCATCATCATCATCCTTCATTTACTCAATTTAATCGTCAGGGTTGCATCAACATCAGTCAGTCTTAAAAAGGCTACTCTTGCTCTTCTTAGTACACCTTACCTTAAAATATTTCTTGTCAGTCTTAACTTCTTCCCTCTCTCAACCAATTTTGATTGTTTATAATGAACATTCGCATAAAATTATTGTATGCATACTTGTTTTTTAAGAACTTTTAGTAAAACTATTATTTTATTTTGAATCTTCTAGCATTTATATTACATTACAATGTAAAAAGATATACGGTAAAAGAATGTTCAAGTATTCAATTTTTCATCAAAATGTACCAGTTTAACATTTTAACTTTGACTGTCTAGCCATTTGGTTGGTTTTTTGATTACCAAAAAAAGCAAAAGCAGAGCAAGCAGCAGAAAAAAAAGCAGGTCGACTTGACAAGCAGCTCATCAACCAATTGAACAACGAAAAATGAAAATCAGACATACTATCATACAGTAAAACTATTTTTTCATTCCTCTTCTTCTCTTGAGTATGCCTCATTCATAATAATCATGACGATGAAACACAATAAACTAAAAATTATGTGAAAAAAAAAATCATCTGCTATGTCGTATGCTAATCTTTTCTACAACTTTCATCCTTTTTTCCTTTTACACATAAATCTCAGCACACATTGAACAAGATGCAGAGAGAGAGAGAGATGCATTGAGATTTGATAATTTGTTTTTAAACCCTTCTTATATGTGTGTAAAAACACGCTTAAATTTTTACACACACTCACTCCACTCACATGCACTTTTTATTTCGGCATGTGTCTTGTAAGAGAACAAAACTGGTAGCAGGCCACATAGGCCAGAAGAGAAGATCAAAAAATTAGGCTCATCTTAGAAGCAGTTTTATTTAAAACAAGGATACTACCATACTTTACTTAACTATTTAAGAGTACAATGTAGATAAAAAAGATGTTTTGCAGTGATAACAGCGCACAAACAAAAAAACTATATAAAAAAATATTTGCCCTATGCCTTCACTTGACTATGCCGAAGATAAAGGGAGAAAAGTTATACACACAAGTTTGATAGTGATGGTACCTATGAGAGAGGTCTTTTGTAAAAAAAAACTGGCATTACTACTACTACGCAACGCACTTACACACACACAATACCTGAATGCGGTGATGGTGGTGGTGATGGTCGAGATTTTTATTATCTTTGAAAGATGGGCTCATCTCTCTTTCAAGAAGGAAATTTTTGTTAATATGATGTATTCTTCACAACAGACTTGACTACTACAATGCAACCAGTGGTGGTGATGGTGGTTGTAGTATAGTAATGACCATTAGTAAGTCAAGTACACCACTGCTAATACTTTTGAACAAGTTACTGTTGGTATTATATTTTTTTCATTGATGATATATTTGATATTGTATGCCCTTCTTTTCTTTATAATAGTTAGGATGTATGTGTGTACATCAGTGTTTTTCTCACAGTTTAATAGATATATATATATTTTTCATGTATGCATTTAGTAAAGTAAAGTCAGTAGTGACATGACAATTGTTGTTTTATCAGTTGGGTAACATGCTTTTTCCGGATTGCCATATCCCTTTTAAATAGACTGAGAGATCCAGTTCTTTCAGCTCAGTTAACAATTGTATGCAGGCAAGACAAGAGAGAAGAGATTTATATTTTTTTCTCATGCAAATTTGTTTTTCAAAGAAAATAAAAACATATTTTTTTTAAAGTTAAGACTTGAAAATATTATTTTTCAGTGTAACACCTTTTTAAACAGTTTTGGCCTCATTGGTACGTCTTTTGTATACAGGTGGAATAACAAGAAGAGTTGTACTACAAGTGCGTAATATTGTTTTTAAAAAGAGAAAGTTTTTTTCCTCCAAAGAAAAAACAATCCAACAACTGTATTTGCAAAAAAATATATATATTTCCGGTTTATATTTTGGAGAAAGTTGGAATTTTTTTTTGCACAAAAATGAGTTCATCTGAGAATAAATCCTGTTGGCCTAACAATGTGGGTATCCACGCGATAGAAATATACATTCCTCAACGCTATGTGGATCAAACGGAACTTGAGCAGTTTGATGGGGTGTCAGCAGGGAAATATACGATAGGACTGGGACAATCCAAAATGGGATTTTGCACGGATCGTGAGGACATCAACTCACTTTGTCTGACTGTCGTGCAAAATCTCATGGAGAAACATAAGATTGGTATGCTGTTACAAATATAAAATACATTACACATATAAATGATAATATTCATCTTAAAAACTTGTCTTATTATCTATTTTTTTCTATCTCAGGATACAACCAAATTGGTCGCATTGAAGTGGGAACAGAGACAATCCTGGATAAATCCAAGAGTGTGAAAACAGTTTTGATGCAGCTATTTGAAAAGGCTGGAAACACTGATATTGAGGGCGTTGATACCACCAACGCTTGCTATGGGGGAACCGCTGCCCTCTTCAATTCCATATCTTGGCTGGAATCAAGTGCTTGGGATGGTCAGTTGAGAAAAATTAATTTTTTCATTGCACATTTTTTCTTTTCGTCTTCTATCGATTTTGTGAGACGATAAGAAAAAATAATAATCTGAAAGACATTGCCATTTCACTCTTGACTCATAATTCATACATGTGTGTTTTTATACGCTCGGTATCTTTCACACGGTCATTCATTCATTTGATGGTCATATCAAGTTGAGTTGAGACATAAATGACGTGAGAGAGAGAGAGACGATGATGATGATATGAGTAATTAAAATATGTACACTATTGATAATTATAATTCCTTCTTTATTTTGCAACACTGAAGGCCGATATGCTCTGGTTGTATGTGGCGACATTGCGGTGTATGCCACTGGTGCTGCTCGACCTACAGGAGGTGCTGGTGCTGTAGCCATTCTTTGTGGACCAGATGCTCCATTGGTGCTTGAAAGAGGTTCAAAAATATTTTTGATATTTCTTCCTATTTTGCAAGAAGAAATATGAATGCAAAGTTAAATATTTGATTGGATGGAAAAAATAGGCTTACGGGCATCACATTCCGCTCACGTGTATGACTTTTACAAACCTGACCTGGAGTCAGAGTACCCCAGAGTTGATGGCAAGCTCTCCATTCAATGCTACTTGAGTGCGCTTGACAAATGCTACCAGGGATTTAGTAATAAGGCATTGGTTAAAAACTCAGAGAAGATTTCCCTCGAGTCGTTTGACGCCGTTGTATTTCACTCTCCATATTGTAAACTGGTTCAAAAGTCGCTAGCACGGTTGCTCCTCAATGATGTGATCAGCTTCCCAAATGACGAGCTCACAAAGCGATATCCCGAATTAGTTGGTGTAAAGTACGGACAATATAGTATAACGGTTTATGCATACACAAATAAAAACGTTATTCTAAAAACAGCTTAACTTTTTTTATTTTTTGGTAAATCAGGGACACCAAACTAGAAAATTCATATTTTGATCGTGATCTGGAAACCAAGCTATTGGCCAACTCCAAGCAGCTCTTTGAAAATAAGACGAAAGCTTCCCTGCTTGTGGCTAACCAAGTGGGAAATATGTACACTGCCTCGGTATACGGTGGCTTGGTGTCATATTTAATCTCCAGAAGTGAAACCGAGCTTCGTGGTAACCGAATCTGTATGTTTTCTTACGGATCTGGTCTTCAAGCGTCCATGTACTCTTTCCGGGTTTCCGGTACGTCAGATAAGCTTTCCCTACTTTTGGCTGGACTGGCTGAAGTAGCTGGCCGTTTAGACTCAAGAGTCAAGGTGGATCCCACCGACTTTGCCAAGTCAATGTTGGTTAGGGAGGAAACTCACCATAAAGGTATTATAAAACCCAGTCCATTCCACATACTTAGTACACATTTTTATGCATATTTTAATGACAACTTGAATTTTCTATCTTTTTTTATCATTATAGCTCCATATACTCCTGCTGGATCTACTGAGGACATGCTGGAAGGCACCTTTTATTTGGAGGCAGTTGATGACATGCACAGAAGAAACTACAGCCGGAAGTAGAAATAACATATATTTAAATACACAGTGCAGTTAAAACCAACGAAACTACTGACAACGATATTTTTTTCTTTCGAGAATCCAACCAAAAAAAATGAAAGCTTTAAACTAGCCCTTATTATTATTATGATGATTAAAAAAGAATGACTTGATATTTCATTGCTTTAAAAAAAGTTTGTACAGGTAAAAAAATACATACATAGGTATGCCAATCTAGCTGCCTTCAAATTATATATTTATAGTAAACCAAATAGAAAAAAAAGTTAATTAAAAATGAATAAGGAAGACTTCACGAGTATCTGACAAATTATTGTTTAAAGAACGACACACACAAAACAGCTTAACGATTTATGGTAACTATTCTCCATCTATTTTTGGGGTAGAACAAAAGGTGCAGTAAATAAACCAAAAAAATAAACAAACAAAGCATAATGAGTCTCAAAGAAAATATTATATGGATGCTTTTAAAAAACAATGTCAATTTATGTCACAATTCAAGTTAGTTGGGTGTTCGATTTTGTGGTGAATGAGTGACTGATGATGATGCATAAAGCGTATTTCTTAGTCATATCAAAAAAGACCTTTATACAATTTTGAAGTATTTTTCTTTATAAAAAAAATTGTTATTCCATTGACCAAAAAAACTCAACAATAAAAAATATGATGACTTTACTACATATTTAGATAATAAAAATTATTTGTTTTGTTTTTGTCTAAATATTATTTTATTTCATTTATTTATTTTTAAACACTTATGTACATACATACTTTAGACATGAAAAAGAGAAGAAAATCAATCAGATTGTAAAAAAAAATCAGCTAAAAACAATTCACCAAAGAGAAAACCACGCATAGCAAAAGAGGGATATTGTACATTTTTGAAGATTTTTTTTAATGGCGACGAGAACGACGGCTGGTGGGAAGGGGTTTCTTCATGAATGCCCAGTCGACATTAATTGTATTGCCCAAAAGATCAGTCCCATCTACACCATTTTTGGCAGCTACTGCATCCTTGAAATGCTCAAACTCAATGAGAGCATAGCCCTGTAAATAACAACAGATAAATTATTAATTAGCTGGCATGTTACATAAATATATCAATTATAAAAATAGGCTAATTTTGAAATGTAATCACCTTGAGGAATCCAGTTCGTCGATCTAAGTTGAGATGAAGATTTTTTATTTCGCCAAAGTCGGAGAATCGTCCTTGTACGTCATCTTCATGCGCTTCCTCGTGAATTCCAGTGACAATTAAAATCCAACCTTCTACAGCTGATATAAAAATAACAATAAAATCCATTTTTAATGACTTTCTTAACCAACATCATCATTAACTTTATTTGACAATATTTCTTACATCGCTGCGCCTGAACATCTGACGCTTCATTATCAGCGGTGGAAATGCTTTCAAAGTTATCCAAAACTTCACGGCTAGGATTATCGGAAGTGAAACCTCTGCCCTTTCGTTTCCTCACTCTTTCCTTCAGCTTCTCGATTCCAACTAAAACCAATCATCAAAAAATTAACATCATTGCTTAAATTGTCCTTATTACCAATTGCTTTACTGACGAACGTATTTTTTAAATAAATTAAAAGAATATTCCCTATTTTATAATTAACTATCTTGTAATTGTATTCTACTACTTACCTCCTTCCTCTCCATCATCATCAATAGTCATATCATCTCCGTGATGAATATCGAGATCCAAATCCAAAATATCTGCCATTTTTAACTTCTTCACCTATTAACACGACAAATTATTCCAA
>JAQFZH010000665.1:0-28958 GCA_034695485.1 Entomobrya nivalis | reverse complement strand
ACCAAAAACTTTACCTAAATAATATAACGTGATAATTTTATGAAATGAGGTGAAGACGCTGAGATGATCTACTACGCTGCATGCGTACTAAGATGATCGTTGTTAGTTGCAGTATCTTAGTTGAGATGCTCAGTGGATGAGAGAATTGCTATAATTGTATGCAATAGTAAATATTTTGTTTTCAATCATATATATAGGTATATTCTATGAAAAAATATGTCCATGAATGACCATTATACATACATATATATATTTACCTAAAATTATTCATTTTTGGAGATCATTTTTAACTTTACATGCTAAAACCAATACTGAATACAAAACGGACATTGGCAAACAGACAGCAAAAAATGTATTACACTGACGGTCATTCTGTGGTGGCTGGTCCAATTACTACCTACACCGGTGTACACCTTCTTGTAGCGAAATAAGGAAGAACGGTTGTCGTTTTAGATGATGAAGACCCATGTATTAAGAGTATCTATTATTTGCGCAATCGGAACCGGATGGAAATTGAAAAAAATCCTTTTGATCATCATTGAAATATTTCATTCCATTTCAAGTTGATTTCATTCAATCTCATCCAGTACATAATCTATATCAACCTTTTCTACTTATTACAAACCATTTTTTTAGTCCATCTCTGATGTTCAAGTAATATGATATATTATAGCCATTACATTTGTTATGGCGTCCGGCGGTGGTGGTTAGTGGTGACGATATTATATTCTAATCGTTCATATATTCTCTTGTTTGTCGCCATCGTTCTCATATTCGTTCGTAGTTTAGTTTACGTCTGTCGCAAAATATGCATGAAAAATCAGACAAGTATCCTGATGGCTATAATTCTAATGACGCAAACTAAATTGGTTTGCAAACTTAAGACGGCGATCTTACTCGCTAAAAAGAAACACCCAAAAATATTGGATAGCACGATAGCAGTTGTGTGTACACTAAACCGTCATCATCATCTTCGTCAAAAAATTGCTTCAAGGGTTGTATGAGTTAATGTGTAGTAATAAATACTGCATAATATTATAACGTTTTGAAATAAAACACACACATGGAGAGAATTTATTTTTCCTTATGTTCTTGGAAGCTCAAAGCTACAAGTTTAGAGAACTTTGGAATGTTAAATGTGTAGAGGTAGTATAATGTTTAACATAAAAATAAATATAACATTGTTATTACTTTGCCGGCAGCAGCACCAGGTAAAGACGGTATACACAGAACAGAAGTATGTATACACATAACAATACGGATAATAATAATACTTGTGTCTAGCCGCATCATTAATATTGCGTAGTAAATATTTCATATATTGTTTTATGCATTTGTGCTTGCTTCCACACAAAAATAAAGACAAAAAATAGGTTTTAAACGTCGACGGAACAATAATGATAATTTTAATGTACACCTAACTAACCTTCATAATATGTCTGTATGGAGGTATGTAACAAATAAAGTATGAAGTAAAATAATAGAATGGAATTTCCCCGTTGTTTATTATTTTGCCTTTAAAGAGAAGAATATGCAAGAAATTGCAAATATATTACAGATGGATATGCACAAAATATTTTTTCAGCTTCCTTACATTGCATGCATGCATATTTTGTGGTGCATGCAACCTAAAATTACATTTAAAAAAAATTTAAAACAATATGAGTACGCTCTGATAAATGTATTTTTGTTGGTTGGTGATGAGATGATTGTATTTTTGTTGGAAAATTATTCACTATTGGATTTTGGAGGTCCATTGTCTACTTGCCTATTGCATGTATCATGCATTGATTTTAACAAAATGTCAGCAAGTAATCTCTCTACTGCTTTTTGGGATTAATTGTTAGTAACGCTGAAAAATAAATAAGAGAGGTTTAGTTAAAAAGTACGAGTTCTTTTGTTTTGCTTACTTATTGCTTCGCTTTTTATGTTCCAATGCTGTTAAACGTACGTGTCTACTTGCAATTGCTTGCTGTTGTGTTGCCGTTTGTTGAAATAAAATGATGATGATGTTTTGGCAGTAAAGTAGCGAATGAGGATATGAAGATGAGAAATCTCTGGAATGATGATTGTGAAAGATGGTTGTTGTATGTATGTGTGTGAGTGAAGCAACATGTTCCCTGTTCTTGAGACGACCAAACCTCATCATAGTTTATTAGATTTTTCATTGTATTTCACATCAAAAAAAATCAAAGAAAAAAAATGGAATGAAGAGAGAGGGGGGAGGGAGAGAGAGAGATAAAAGCGAAGTTGGTTATAAGTTAGTTAGATAAAGAATCGTTGGCAGGTTTGCAGGATTTCATAACAATAATTTCTCATTTATGTGCGTGCTTGGTATTTTACAACTGAGATGAATGAATCACCGAAGGGAAATGCCGAGTCACGTGCTGAATTCGGCTGAGAAGAGTATCTCTCCAGAGAACGGCGCTGAGACAGGTGAGGACACCAAGAGTGGTCCATGTTAGACTCTTTGCATTGTTCATCACGTGGTCCTGCCATTTTTTCTGTTGAATGCATTCCGCGTAAGGTGTCAGGGAAAATGTAACATTATTATAGAGTGGGGTCCACGAGCGTCCCAAAATCTTGTGCAATTTGTAGTCAATAAAGCGACGGTAAATGAAGCCAGACTGATTGACCAAACATCTCATTTCCACGTAGTTGTACAAGGCCAGTTCGCAAATGGCGTGGGCGTTGGGCACCCTATCTTTTGAAAATTTGGCGAGAATGTTTTCCATGTCCATTTCATTCGTTTGATTACGCAATGCTTTACTCACGCCATTCCCATTTTCCACTGTTGAGCCTTGAGAGGCTGCTGCAGCTAACGCGTTGTCAAGCAAAAGAACATCTTCAAATCCAGCGTTCATCCCTTGGCCATAAAATGGTACCATGGCGTGAGCCGCATCCCCTATCAAAACTCCCTTTCCTATGCTTACTGGGCTACACTGTAAAGAATGATACACACAATAAATAGTACATAAATATATTTCTTCATCACGAAACTCACGATTTTTTTTGCATAAATTCTCCCACATAAAAATATTCTCTTTTATCATCAAAGGAACTCTATTCCCTTTTCGCTATTTTCAATCAAAACAGTAAATATAAAAGTGATCCCTCTTGTGTTTGGTAAGTTTGGGGCTTTTCAGTGCTACTCTTTTGTTGCTGCTAACTTCACTCACTTTAACAGAAATCAGATGAGATGGCCTAGAGGAGACAAAGTCTTTTATCAAAAGCTCCTTTCCAATCAGTTCCATTGCGTCTGGAAACTCTGTACTGAAAAATAGGTCCACGGAAGCCTCGCTGCTCAACTCTTCAAATTTCTGCAAGGCAATATAAAAATAGAGAAGTCATCCTTTATCATTATTTTATCCTCAAACAAAATTTACAGCCCAGTTTCATACATAAATGTATAAATAGCAGCATCCATATTGACTGCATTCTGAATAATTTAAAGGTTCATGACTGTATTCGTACCGAGATTGGCATGAAAAGTGTGACAGTAAAACTGCCATCCAGATTTGGCAAGGCAATCAACATAAATTCATTTCTTGGCCAGATGTGCAAATAATTTTTTGGCATAGCGTGCTGTACGAATCATACAAATATCAGTTTAAGTCATTACTTCATACCCTATTTAATTTGCCTTCAAGCCGGTAAACCTCAATCAAACATATTTGTAGAAAAAAAACACCGTGAACACTACCGCATACCTGGCCATCAGCATTGGCAGGGATTTTAAGTTCCATGTAGCCATGATCAATGTACGTTTGGCTAAAATTAGTCATTGGCCGTTTTAGAAGCGCTCGCCGCATACTGGAATGTGCCCCATCAGCTCCAACTAGCACATCACCTTGAATCTCAACATTATTCCCGTTGTCATTCCTACAAATCAGTATAATATATATTTATGCATGCATTTATTATTCTTTAAAAAATATATTTTACAGTTCCGTAGTACACATTTACACATACCTGAATGTAAGAAAACCCTTTTCCAAATTCGCCTCGACAAGTTTATGCGAAAAGTGTAAGGCAACATTGCC
This sequence comes from Entomobrya nivalis, assembly GCA_034695485.1. Classification (NCBI taxonomy): domain Eukaryota; kingdom Metazoa; phylum Arthropoda; class Collembola; order Entomobryomorpha; family Entomobryidae; genus Entomobrya; species Entomobrya nivalis. Next base: position 24,915 of record JAQFZH010000665.1, on the reverse strand, counting down.
TTGGTTCTCGGCCTCTGGTTAAAGAAAAACCCTTTCTCATGAAAAAACTCACTTTTGCTTTTATTTGCCAAAAGAATTTCTTTTGACTAATCCCACCAATAGTTTCACATATATTTATGCTTGCGTAATTACCTGAGATGAGAAGCTCATTTAAAAACTGACGACTCACAGAGTAAATACACTGCGTAAACGAAAAAAAATAATATGAATACATCAATTAGCCAACTGAATGATGTCGTATGTTTGAGAATTGGTAAAAAGGAAATTTCGACAGGATTTTCGTATTAAAGTTACTCTTGTTTATTCTATTGTACATTGTACCTGTTGTGTGTTTGGGTCGTACAAAATCGTCTTTGTAGATCCATTTATTGAGTGGATCATCCGCCCACGCATTGGAATAGCCTGAGAAAGAACCACATCCTCTAAGCCAGCACGTGAAAGGGCAGCTCGGCCTCTGGCTGACAAAGCAAGGTTTATGCTTCGTCCTTGTGCTAAAGCCTTTTCCTGGTCACTTCGAGGATCTACACAAAAGCATAGTTGAAGTATAACTAAAAGGTAGTTTTCTTTTGATGCTTCAAATTGAATAGATGCTATAGAATTACCTTATCGCATGATTAATTCATAAAATAATCTGTAAAAATGTAAAAAAAAAGTCTTACCTGAACGAGATTCATAAACTTCAACTCGATAACCTCGCTTCCCTAGTACACAAGCACAAAGGGCTCCAACCTGCGTGAATTTTAATTATCAAACATACATTTCTCTTATTCTTTTCAAATAAATACTTATCAAATAACTTTTAAAGAAATATATAGAAATTGTATTTATTTTATGATATGTGAGTTTTAACAGTACATGGAAAAAAGTGATAAGAAAAAAGGCATAAATCTCAACATCTGCATGCCTGTCAAACGAATGTTGACGTGTTGGTTATCTGTCTTTAAAGAAATTAACTTCTGCAATTTTTTTTCAAAGATATCATGTATTTTAGCATTCATAATTTAAGTTCTTATCAAATCAAACATTGCAATGGCACTTTTGATAGCGGCGGCGGTAAGAGAGTGTCTGCAATGTCAACTTTTTGCCGATTAAAATGATTAGGTGTTTACTATTGATATCAAATTAAAATATTGATGAAGCGGCAATAAAAACGTGTTTTTTTTTTGCGCTGAAGTGGCCTACGTGAGGTTTAACTAGTGCGTAATGTCTTCCAAAATAATAATGCAATATTTATTGACGTCATAATTATCATACTTCTGTCAAAATGTATAACGAGTTGAGTGAGTCACGTACAAGTTTGCGTGGTGAAAACAATGCGTTACGCTATGTTTGTAGTGTGTGTATATGGCTCGATCAAACGAATCAAAAAATTGCACAGTGGATTTTTACCTGACAACTAACCATGAGCAAATTGGCTAAATGTTTCGGTGATTTGAATGCTGTGATTGCATTAGTAAAATGCAGTATAACGTATGTACTACGCAATGCGCAAATATTTTTTTCCTAATTGGCTGTGAATTTTCAAAATATTGAAACCTTCTCGAAATGTACACTTTACTTTGAACTTAATGATGACATTTAAATGCTTGCCAAGAATGGATAATTATTTTTCTAGGTAACAAATTTTGGATTTAATTTTTAATGCCGAACAAAATCTATGATTCTTACCAGGCCACCTCCAGCAATCACCACCTTTCTCTTTCCATTTTCCTGGTCCTTCTGGTAATTGTCCATAGTTCCTGTTTCAAATGTTACACTTTTTCAGAAATGGAAATTCCTATAAAGTGAGCACTGATCTCTTAACTCAACAGACCGTTACAATTCAACTCTCAAATAGAAATTGATTGATTTTTGAAGAAAAGACGGAATATTTATTACTTATTCTTTTTGAAAGCGTATCTTCAATATTGCATAATAACAATGATATCAAAGCAGAGGTACAAAAAGCAAGCACTCTGTATGTATTTCATTTGAGCTCAATTCGTACGCTGCTGCACACATACAATTCTGTGCACATGGCATCATTTTTTATTACATGTCCAATTAATATGGACAAACTTGATTCATGATGAATGACTACGAAGTTTATACTTTACTGGATACAGAGGAGAAAACAGGAATTGAAGCCTTGAGTAATTATTAAGAATTTTCTGTCATCATATTAAATCATCATCAGCAATGAACTTCATATATGTCCAGATGTCGACAGACTGACATGTAGAGGTATAAAAAGGTTTTTTCTAACTTTTCTATGGTTTCTCCTCAACAGCAGACAAAAATCTGTACATTCTCTACTTGTACTCTTTCATAAAACAAAAAAGAAGATACACGCGATATTACTAACTGAGCTGGAAATTGAAGCATTCAATACAACCATACCGGAATTGTGGTATTATGTAACGCAAAAGTTAAAATTGCAGTGTAATAAAAAAACTTCTTTTTTTATGAAGACTGCTTGAAGTTACCAGAATAAAATGACAGATCATATACAAGCATGATGAAAAGATATGTATGTATTAACTTGTTCGTGGTGAAGATGGTCAATGGTAAAACCACTTTTGTTAAAGGTTGCACTGGACAGATATAAAATAAATCTATAGCAACATCAACGTCAAAGAATGCATAATATTAAAATCATATCAAGTATTCACATAGCTACATATAAGTAGTTGATATAAGGGCAGTGCTGAATTGATCACAGAATTGTTAGCTACATCATCGTTATTAATTATATCGGATTAGTACCTTGTACTGTGGTACTTATACGATTAGTATGAACATATATTTCAGTATTTCCAGAAAAACCATAATATCAAATTACCCATGCATACCTGTTTGAAAAGATATTTTTTGGTTGTATGACTTTCCAACGGAGAAGAACATTTTTTCATCGGTTTCATGTCAGTTTATATTTCCAAAACGTGTGTAATATGTAATATGTAGTTACCATGCTCATACACCATGATTTGACAGTATTTTGCCTGGATATGAAATCGTAGACTTTTACGCAAAAGCTATTCAGAGCAAAGACTCAGGACACTGTTGGAAACTGGATACGACCACGCAATCTATGATAGATTTATATAATTTATAGGACAGATAAGAACGCTATTGTGTCAGGTATAACAACATAATCATGATATGATGTGGTTACGGAATATGCCAAGCCCAAGGATATAGCAAGCATTTAGTTACGGTAATATTGTTTTATTTTGACTTATATTTGTATTTACATTTTTCCCAATAACCTATAATAAGACAAAAAAAAATTGAAAACGAAACTGATGTTTTCGAAATTCACAACTATGAAATTACAAAATGTTGATTTCGGAGGTTATAAAAAGTAGGAGATTTACAGGATGGGAAGTTATAAAGTTAGATATATAGTTGTTTTTTTTTATCTCCAAAAGCAAAGTTGTGTAAAACTGGGGCTACTTGATACAAATGTCAATTTAATATCAATGATATGAGTGTCCTCTAGTTGAATGGCAAGGCAACCCTACATACGAGCATTGCTAATTTAATACAAGAAACACGACAATTATAGTTAAAAGTTTTTTACATGTAAATGTATACGTTAATATAATATACATACATTTAACTAAATCTTCGGCTACTGGCTGGCCATAAAAAGTTATTTTATAAATAGTAGCTTAATTGTCACTTTGGTAAATTCAGCAAAAAAAAATCCTTACATCATTTCCTGAACGATCTGTTAAATAATTGTATAGTAGTCACTGATTGTGAAACCTGCTTAAACCATAAAATTATCGTAGAACAATTGATGAATATGCGAAATCCTCGGTCAGATATGAAAAATATGTAACATGCAATTATTATGACACTTATATTTGTTGACATGACTCCATGCACATAAAGAGTATCGAGTAAAATGTACTAGAAAATTCGTCTAATCATTAAATTGTACACCGAAATTCAGTAAAAAAAGATGTTTCATGCAATAAATTCAGTTTCATTCAGCATTGTAGCATTTTTGCTGTATGCAAAAGTTTCGACTTCAACGAAAATGCTATAAAAAATTAACCATTCAGCTAAAACATTAAAAAAATATGATTACTAGCATGAAAAGAAAATTCAACATTCAACACTAAATATTTTTGAAACATTACTTTGTTTTATTCAACAAAATCCACAATCTATATTTTTTACAGCCATTAAACCTGGCACTTTGGTGAAACCACATAATTTGAGGAGAGCATTGCTCTCTCAAATATGTTAATATGTTTTACACTTGCAACAAAATAAATATATTCATAAAAATTCAATCAGAAAAACGCATTCATCATCGCTAATCTTTTATGACATAGTAACACTCATAAGTATACATACATCCGCCACTAAATAGGTAATGTAGAGTCGCTGTAAAGATTTGCACAATAACTTACGCAATGACTAACGATAAGTACATACATACATACCCATATCATCAATTTACTTTAATCACTTAATACTATTTTAGCATCTCAGCTCTGTATACTTAAATTCATTGGACCAGACCGAAAAGAGACCAAACTAGCGACAATTTCTTGTATTACATCCTACAATTAATCAAATCACACTCGTCATCAGAAATCAACATACAAATCACATCAAAATTGAAAATACTGCTATGCAAACATTTTAATGGCCCACTTGCAAAAATAAACTTTACTTTTGAAATTACAATAAATATTTTCCTCAACTCTTTTGTTTTTACACACAAAGTTCTTGTACGTATTCAAATAAAAATAACCTCATCGTTTAATTTCATAATTAATAATCCTGAACAATATTGTTGTGCTATTTTTTTGTTAGTTTAGGAACCATCAAATCAACCACATTTTAAAGCTCATCATGCCTAAAACTTTGGAGAATGTTGAGCCTCTTCTGCAAATTTTCCTTTTTCTCTACAGGGATCTTCGTCTTGCGAATATTTTCCACCCTCTGAATCTCATTTTTGACAAACTCATCCCCCTTGTCCAAAATCTTCTCCATAAGCTTGATGTAAATATTTGCCATCTCCTCACTCCTCTTGCTGTCCATTCCTCTTGCCAGCATTTCCCTCGCTTGCTTCATCAATTTTTCCCTTTGCTCCTTATCCTTATTCTTGATAAACGTTTCCGCAAGCCTGTCAAACTCTTCAATGCAACCTGGTAAACCAATGTAAACTCCTGTTTGAGTCTTGATGAAAGCAATAATGTCATCCTGCTTGAATTCCCCGATGTATGGGACAGGTTCCTTGACATCCTTCTTGAAAAGCTTGAGTACAGGAAAGTCTTTTGTCTTCACCTCATACATTTCAGCGAGATCGGAGTTGTCTTTGTCTCCGTAGTCTTTTACGTTCACCTCCGCCATAAGTAGGTCGGTTACACCACGCACCGAATCGGCTACTTTACCAAACTCATCATGCTTCTCACCGTATGGGTATGCCACGTCAAACTTTACTAACGTAGCTTTGAACTTGTTGATAACCTAGAAAAAAAAATAATACACATTTTTTCCAATAAATTTTCTACTCACTCAGTACATCATTATTTCAAGTTAGACATGAAGCTATCCTCATGACATTTCTTCGCCTTCGCTATCTTCTATGGATAGAAATAGTTCAATAAAATTATCGATTATTTTCCATCAACGGGAAAGAACTCGGGGCTCATTAATTTTTCACACTATTCAAGTGTCTGGTTGTATTAAGTTGAGTACTGCTGTCCCAAGGTCTTTCCCGGCCTAACCACAAGCTGACACATGTTCACCATCTTGAAACCTTAACTGGCATATGAATATAACTTTTACTACTGCTATTAAAAAGAATGCTGAAACTTCTGCCTGGTAACAACTGTACGTACGTAGCATACGGAAACTTTCCTGAATTGTAATGCCTAAACCGTGCAGTTTGTGTGTTCGGAATACAAAAATTATCAAATCGGCTATGCTACTAGCTTTCCTAAGAAACCCTTTTGCTTTTAAATATCCTTGAAAATGTTCAATATTTCTAATAACTAATTTATTATTAACTAGAATGATTTTTAGGTGTGTTTCATTTACCTTTTCAAACGAAAATGTATCTAGTGGGGTACATCCTTTGCAATTAGTGGCCCCAACGGTATCCAACAGCATATTTTGCAGGAATAGAACAAGTACATATGGAATCATCGTGTACACCTGCGCAGCAGCCATGATGAAGACCAAGTCGTGTGGAAGTTAACTCCTCTTTTTGGTAATTACTCCTCTAACTGGTACTTAAAGACTGTTGAATGACTCCCAAAAATGTTTAAGACCAGTACACGCTATGACTTTCAAACCCAACCTGAAATAACATATTATATCACCAACTTGAATAAAAAAAACTTTGTTTAATTAAGTAAAAAACTAACTAGAAATCCACATAAAATTACAAGTAATTTCTTACTCTCACCTTTTGAAACAGCTTCAAACACCAGACCCTTCTCCAAAATTCCCAAGTTTGATTATAATGAGATGTTAAAAAGGGCAAATAATACCTGCCTTAATTGTTACAAGCGTAAAATTAAACGACGACTATTTTAGCCACTTCCCCTCTTAAAATATGGAATGTTCAAAGATCAATCACAAAAAAAGGTCTTCTATTTAACAAGTACTTAATATTATCTCTTTTTCTACTGTTTATAATAATTTAAAGGTAACTTCGATTTCAGATTTTTTCTTTATCAGATCCAAAAAAATATCAGGTGAGTGTTTGACTTAAGTTATCTGTCTCTGAGATGTGCTTCTCCTTCCTTTTTTTCTCCTTTATCCGTCGTCGACAGTCTAGAAGTGTCTACTGTCTTGCTGTCAAGAGAAATATATATAAAGACTGGGCAAATTGGTAGATAGCTCTGCAATGCAACATTACAGAAGAAGGTAGCCCGGTGTTTTCCTTTTCTACTGACAGCTCGGCTCAACCCTTTCGCCTTGCCTTGCAAACAGGAAAGTTAGAATACTTTGTTTTGTTAACATTTCTGCTCTACCAGCTGAAAAAATTGTGTGCGTTGCGTTAGGTATGTTATGTTATGTATACAAAGTGTACATACAATTACAATGTTTCTGTAAAAGGTGCCGTTCATTTAGCAAGATCATCAAATTCATTTTGGTAATTGCTGTTGACGTGGAAGATAACATCGATAATTTTTATTTGGATGGTTCCAATCATTTAAAAAAATGCTTTTGTGCAAAATGTAGAATACAGCGCTGCGCTGAAGAACTATATAAACTTTTATATGTATTACATATGCATAGGTAGGTGCTAATGTACATGATAATGATTGATATAATGACTTTATTTTGTCGATCCAACTAACGACACGTGTAATAACTGAGAATATAGTGGTTTCCAGAAAACATACATAGTATCTTCTTCATCTATCTGTATCACAATGTTATCTAACAAAAAGACAGGAAAATATGCAATATTGTGCGTACTCAGGCAATATTAACTGCCGAAAAAGCAATATTGACGTTTTTAGGACGCTAATGAAAAATAGCTGATTGTTACATACTAACGCTTGATTGCAGTTACAAATGTATATTTTAACACGTACTGCTTATATGCATGTAGAAATTACATATATTTTAATGAACACGGTGGTGTCAGTGGTGTGGTAAGACCAGAAGGATTGTTAATGATTTTTATGCCTGCGGTTTATTTGATAAATTTTAATTGTTTTGTGGTTATTGTTGGTAGCTATATACCGGTATTTGCACCGTTGTTTTTGAAAATAGTTTTTTTTGTCATGGTTTTAGTGCGTATGCATATGTATATTATGTTATACTTGCATACTACAGAAATACTGACGAATGTTACATAAACGCTATCTCTAACCAATGGATTCAATTTTGGGGCAATGTGGAACACATTAAAAACTTTGTTTGATCAAAACAATTAAAAGAATTGCTATATGAATAAATTACACATGATTGGATAATTCTAATTAATATAATTATGCTTCTCAAATTATCTAGTTTTAAGGATTGACAGGAGTTGGATGTTGGATCGGATGTAAAGTTTAGATTGCGTGCTATTTATATTGTAACAATAAGGTTGACGTCACGTTAAACGAAAAATATTTACATTCATGTTTTATTGTTTACCTTAATAATTATTTTCACATATCAATCCCAAAAACTCCATAATAGTTTGCGACAGGGCAAATACCTTTTACAATGCTATGCATGTAGGTAACTGTCATAATTGGCAAATTGAAGAAAAACGAAAAGCATTTGACGTCAGATAGCTCAAGACAAATGAAAAAAGAGAAGTTTTCTTCGTGTAAAATTGATGAATGGCTTGCTTTGTAAAAACGGGGAAAGTTTACGTCAGCTTCGATCGTCCACTCCACTGATTATTTTTCTTCGGAGAGTTGTGTCCTTTCGATTTGGGTAATGGAACATTATTGCATCATGCTATTTTGCTATGAATGAAAAAGCTTGTAAGCAGTTTTACAAGAGTGACACTTTTGATGAAAAACGCTTTTGATTGAAAAAACCCACCTTGTTTGGATGTCAAAATATGACGTGCATGCAAACAAACCGTAACATAGCCAAACAAACACTTCATAATAAGTACATATTATGTTATGTGTGCCTTATAAATTTATAAACATGAGATGTGATGTGAGTGGTTATTACTCTACCATTTTGGCTACATTGGTAGAGTATTGTAATTCAGCCACTTGAAATTCAATAAATAAATCGAAATGAAACTGATGAAATACCATAGTAGTATAATAAGTATATATAAATCATTAAATATTTATGGATACATGAATAATTATCACACAAGCAAGGTCAATAGTACGCTTGGTATGTAACTTGATCTGTGATTGATCAAGATAGTAATGATACCTGACTTTCGGTATTGTATACTCCCACCCACGCAATTCCGACACGTGGACAGGTGGATTCTACTGGTTATTATGCAATGTAGTAAGTATTTAGTACTAGAATATTATATAGTAAAGTTCACAGTACTTCTTAAAATGAAATTACTATGCGCTCATAAAAATTGATGATTTTCACTCACTGAGAGAAAATTTTTACGCGAACAAGAAAGAGAAACAATATTATCATCAAGCATAAGCATACATTATGCATTATTAGCCAACAAAGTATCGTGCCTGTCATGTCTCAATTATATATCGAATAGAATACAGTATGCTACAACTTTTTTTTGTATGAAGCTCTTCATAGGTCAATTACATTAACTAATTTCATTACACTTTGAACCCTATTACAATAAGTGGATTAAGAGACTTATTTGACAAACAAAAGACAATACGATGGATTTTTCTTTTTTCCCTTTAATTTTCTCTGATCATTATTATGATGGTATTATGATGTTGTGTCTGATTCTGATCATTTCCAAAGAACTTGGATTCAGCTTTACAAAACAAAGATATTTGTTGCATGTTGTATATTCTTGGCTTTTACTGGGGTTCATTGACACTGATTCTATAATACTGACATGACATGGATAAGAGTACCAATTACCTATAGTATTTCGTATAAAATGCACGCCCAAAACATCATGGAAAATTCCTCAAAGTTCCTAATTTCCAGACAAAAAAATATCAGTAGACATTCTTACACCTCACACCTACTTTAAAATACAATGACTCATATAACTATTATCATATCATTCTCAGATAAAACGTCTATGAAATACGATACGCTGTGTGCCAAATACCACTTGAAAAATATTTTTCAGACTAAAGAGGCGGTGGTGGCGTAAACATTTATCTTTACATAATACATACATACCCATCCAATACACACAAGACACAAACACAATGCGTAACGTTTCTTCATAAAGTAGAGTGAAAGTCTTACCAATGTAACATAGTAAGATCCCTCTCTGGAGAATCCTATTTGTCATCAAATCATGCATGGAAATTGTACAGGAAGTAAAACGCAAGCAAAAAAACTCCATCTCCGTAACCTCATATTATTCTTTCAACGCGCATAATATCACATCCCATCCAAAATCATCATATGCACAACAGTTGGACGAATATATAATGTATGATGAGATGATGATGCAATTGAAAAGGAACGCTCTCATATCTTTTTTGTTATTGTCACCATTACAAATCTACCTACAAAGACAAATCACATACCAATACTGATAATAATAATCATCTAATCGAAATCATTTTATTATTATCGTCATCATCATCATCATCACAATAATAATGATAATTGGGAATCGTAATCATCATGACATGCATGGCAATGCATACCACAATACAAAAACAGATTGGATTGGCTAATAAATACATTTCTAGTTTTCTGCGACTCTTTTTTATCCTTCTGTCCTGTCCTGGCATTTTTTTCTCTGCTTTTATCCCAAACTAAACTGGTTTTCTTGTTTCTTTTGAGATACACACAAAAGCAAGCATGCTGAATGCTGCATACTCTATATTTTTTTTAGCAAATGGTAATATAATAATATGTACTATTATGTAGTAGCCAAAAGCTAGCAATGCAATGCAAAAAAATATATATACAAAGTATGAACACTATTTAACCCTTTCCTCATACAAAAACAAGTTACAAATCAAATCGGGTTTTCATTTCGGAGAATATAAATATATACATGCGATTTTTAACTACTACAATAACAAGGAAGACAAGACAGAACAACACTAAGCACAGCAGTAGCAGAGCAGCGTTTTTTTTGCAAATTGCGATGCAACACGACGGCTACTGACTTGACTGTACACTCACTCTACTTTGTAATAAAAAATATATAACAGCAGCGCAACGGCAACGTGTATACTTTTTAACCCTTTTTTTTATTAAGCAGCGTATCTGTATCTTTCCACTTTACCAACAAAAAAAAACCAACGTGACTTGATTTTGACTTGACTGGGTATGGTGCCGTTCATCTATTCCAATAACGCTTCCATCAAGTCAAAAAAAATCCATCTAGGATTAAAATAACATTATATTTTAAAATACTAATTAAAATTAATTAACTAAAAATAATTTCTAAAAAAAACACTTTAAAAAATATAAAATATTGAAAGAGTGTGTGAATGACCCCTTAGAGTAGATATATAGGTAGTGCCTTGTTCGTATGGACATTGCACAGCCACAACACTTGAAGTTGTTGTCTTGATCATCATCATCATCATCTTGTCTTGTGCTGATGCTCTTCATTCACATTTTTATAATCTCGTATTCGTGTATTCTCTTCTCCCAACTCATCTTTTTTTCCTGTGTTCTCTTCGCTGATCTGATGTTATGTTGGTTGGGTTTTTGTATTGTCCGTCATGCTCTGCCTTCTACTTCCCAGCGATCTTACTACTGTCAGCTGGTAAATCATCATCCTATTATACCCCAAACTACTCGCCCAGAAATTAGCAGTTTATCCAGTGATCATATTTTGTAACTGAAAAGTGAAGACTACACATTTTCTCTTTCATCCTTGGAGCTGTAATTAAATGACCAGCCAGCTGTAAGGAAAAGAGAGACGAGTAATTAAGATAGATATTTTTTTTGCAAAGGTAGGTTTACAAATTGTGTGACGTGATCTTGACAATTGATTTATTTAAAGTATTTAACAAGTGGTATAAATAATAATCGTGGAATTTTGGTTTAATGATTGGAGAGACAAGACAGGTGGTAGTTAAAAGAATTGTTATGGATTGTTTTGTTATTTTTTGTGGGGAGATTGCATTGTGATTTCATTAATAGCGATTTATTGTTTGAGATTTTGATGAGTTAATTGTGGAGAATGTTTTTGAAGTTAATTTTTTTAACTGTTGGGTTGGCCGTGAGAGAAGAGAACTAATTTTTGTGCTTTTTGGATTTTTTCAGGAGGAAGATCAGTTTATATTTATATTTGAACACCAATCATGTTGGGACAGGGAGGTGGATAAAGATATGAGGGGAAGAGGAACTGGGCAACTTTAATTGGTGTCGTTGTGAACATTAAAATTGAAAGAAAAATGTAGGCGGGGTCTATTTTGTGGTGGTGATATGGTCGAATTACAAGGATGTAACGACTTATACAAGTGTTTTTTGTGCCACCAATAATTATTCCTTTAGAAATGATTTAGTATTTATTTTGTAGATCTCTCTGCAAGTGAAGTATGTAGTTTCTGCGAGAAATGTTTTAGTGCAAATAATTTATTTAGGTTGATTTCCTACGAAGAATTACATACCTACGAGCTGAACGAGCTTTGATTGTTCCAGAAATTGAATTGCGTGTAAATTGCGTACAGTTATTGCTCATATTTAGTTATTAATGATTTTAGTCCCGTTTAAACGTACCAATTTTTAAATGACAAAATGTTCCATCTTCGGCAGCCGCGTTAGAATTTTATCGTTTTCATAAAGATATGGAAGTAGCTGGAAAGTTCACGTTTCAATATAATTGTAGTAATAGCAAAGCAACAGTGGAATAAATGTTGTGGGGGAATTTGTTAGTCAATTTACAACTTCAAAGAAAATTGTAGAGTTCAAAAGATCTTCAAAATGTTGAAATCAATCATCGGTTCCTTGTCGGGGTTGTTGGGGACGAAGGAGTCAAAGGCAGTATGCATCACGTATGAAGATGCTCGGGCTCGAAGTAAGTTTACCTGTTGTAAATTTACTGCATCATTTGTATGCATACATTACTTAATATCGAAATATATTTTTTCACTTGTGAATAGTAACGGACGCAGAGTACCGACGTCTTTACGATGCATTCAAACGGGTGGTCACCCAAAACAGCCACATGAATAAGATAGCGTTTGCGAGAGAAGTTTTGGGTGATTTGTTTCCTTGTGAAATCGCTGGAGTAAGTGCATTGCCGTAACTGTTAATATGTTCTTTCAAAAAATAAAATTCATGATGGGTTCTAGTTCTGTGGAATATTTTTAAAACGGGTGATTTTGTTTTCTCATAGGATATTTATGTGGCATGTGGGGGAACGAGCAAGGGAATAACGTTCAAAGACCTTGTCACTGCGTTGGTTCTCCTGACGAAAGGGACACAAGAAGAAAAAATGCGATGTAAGGTTTTTTGTGATATTTAACCAAGACTGCCTAGCTAAATACTGTATAGAAATTTATTGGCTAGAAAAAATAATTTCTATGATTTCTTGAATTTCAGTTATATTCTCCTTCTACTGCAATGATCAAAATGTGATCGTTAGAGACGAGTTCATTAGATTTATTCAGGATATTGAAGGTTGCAGCGTACCTGATAGTCTATATAGACTGTTTATGCAGGTAAAATTAAAAGCTTCACATAGTATTCAATTTTGGGGTGTCGAAAAAGAAATATTTTATGAATTTGTTTGCCATTTTGTGTAGAATACAAGTACCGAATATGAACCATTCCGAAGATGGCTGCTAGAAAATCCTAACTGCACCTCTATTTCTTGTTGGCTTATTGGCCGCGAGCATCTTCGAACCACAAACAATTCAGGGCATGGATACAGTCATTTCACCCTCTCCGATGACCATGAAACTCCCACATTTTATCAGACTTTGGCTGGTGTAACTCATTGTAAGCAAACTTTTTTTTGCAATTTTACGTAATTTACTCAATAATCTGTAATAGTTTAGTTTTTAAAAGTTTCCCTTTAAAAATGTTACAGTGGAAGAAGAAGATATAATTGAGCTTGAAAAGCGCTACTGGCAACTACAGTCGTACTCACGAAGTGGTAAAATGGATCCTGCCACATTACTACCCCTAGTCTCCCCACCTCTTCCAGAATCGATTTTTCAGGGCTTCTTCGATGCGTTCGATGAAAATCGAGATGGTCACATTGACTTCAAAGAAATGGCGTGTGGCATATCAGCTGCCGCTAGAGGTCCTCCAATCGAACGCCAAAAGTTTTGTTTCAAAATATTCGATCTCGACAAAGATGGTCTTCTATCGCTAGGAGAGGTTGAGAAGATGATTTGCGTTATGAAATCCGTCTTGATGGAGACCTTGTCTGACAGCAATCCCAAAGACGAAATTGTGGCTGCTGTGACCAAGGATAATTCCGTGTACATTGACGAAATTAAAAATAATGTAAACAACGGAATAAGTGATAGTAAGTCAGGCGGAGGAATGACTTTAGAAGAATATCTAGTCTGGTCACTTTCCAATCCTCTTCCGGAACAGTTTCTCACGCTTATCTATCAAGTTTGTCAAATCGTTTTTGGGTTGAAGCCCCTTGACCCTGCAGAAGAGTATGACGTTGTAATCTCGTGGCTGACTCGAGAAGAAAAGCGAGGATTTCAGACGGGTCAGATTTGGTATGTTATCGCCATGGACTGGTGGAATGCTTGGACACAGTATGCAAATCCAAATCCACCACCGGTGATGAGTAACAGTGATTCTGGATTGAGTTCAATGTAAGCCTAAAAATTTGTGATATATTTTATATTCAATGTAAGTGATTGGTACTTAATGGTAGTTTATTTTGCATTTATATAGTTCTGGAAGTATTGGAGGAGGCTACAATAGTAGCAGTAATGGGAACATAATGTGTGATAGCAACTCTGTTAACGTTGGTGCAATGGTTTCTGAAACTAGTAGCAATAGAGTAAAAAGTGCTAATAGTAGTGCCAGTTCTTCTGGGGGCAGTACAGGACGCACCTGTTGGTCCCTCCGCAAGTCCAACATGGAAGGTTCTTCCTCATCCGTCGTGGCCAGTGACTGTAGTCAAAATGTAGTAGTCACTGCCATCAACACTTTTCAGGATCATCAGCACCAAGATGACACCAACATCTCAACAAGTACTGATTCCACTGGGAAAACAATCGATAGACCATCTTCTGTGGCCTTGATGAATCATAATCACCAGAAAACCAGTTCTAGCTCGTTAAGCCTGACCACTTTGGACAGTTCCAGGTATGTCTAACTGTTAAGGTCCTATAAATTTGATAGTTGCTTAATGGAAAATATAATTTGTTGTCATTTTACAATTGCAGTAGTACACCTAGTCCCGTAAACACGCCTGGCAGTGTTCGTCGCGTATTCACAGGATCGGTAAACGGTTCCTCAAGCATTTCCTCTACATATTCGTCCTCTGTTTCCGGAGTCAGCCGTAAACCCCGGCGGCCAGGTGCTATCGATAACTTTTCGTTGCTGGTCACTCCTCCTGCCAACTTAGCAAAAGTGCAGTCGTTAACTGGAGAGGGAGGACGTTTAAGAACTGATATTGTGGAAGGGCGGGACTTTAAGGTATTACCGCAAACCCTTTGGAATGCATTACAACAGTGGTACGGTGCCGGAGTGGCTCTTCCAAGGCAAATTATTGAAACTGAGAAGAAACTTGAGTTGGAGCTTTATCCACTCACACTTCTGCTGTACCGGCACCAGCAACCTGTGACATCTGCAGGAGGTCAAATTACGAAAGTCCCTCCAGGCGCAGCCACACCTTGGGCCGGCATGGCTGGCATGTATGGAGCAACTGCGCTAAGTACAACGATTTCCTTCGTTCAAAGTTCAGGGATCACTCCTCCCAAACGAACACTCACCTTCACGGCCTCATTTAGTCGTAAAACTCGTATTCTTCAAGTGTGGAATTTCATCTGCCAAAAAGTGCGCCTAGTCCATCAAGACACCCGATTAGACTTGCTCAGTCCAGATGACCAGTCCTTCCTTGTAGTCCTCGAAGAGGAAGAACAAACGTTAGAGGAAGCCGGTATCATGGATAATTCTCATGTACTCATTGAAACCCGAAATAAGGATCAAACGTGGCCCGAAGAAATCGCCACTGTTGTCAGTTCCTCAGGTGGAAGTGTCACCGGCTCTAATAGTGCAGAACAACAGCAACGCATCCGACGAGCCATGTCAGTATCGGCCCAGCAAAAATCTGAAAAGGGTGTCACTGGTCTGAACAATCTGGGAAATACGTGCTTTATGAATGCAGCTCTTCAATGTGTTTCCAATACAAAACCCCTTACCCTTTATTTCATGAAGAAAATGTACATGCATGAAATAAATCGTACGAATCCTCTGGGAATGAAAGGTCACATTGCCAAGCAATACGGGGATCTGATCATACAAATGTGGAAGGGTCAATGCAAAACGATCGCACCTTTCAATCTTCGCCTGACAATAGGAAAATACTCCCCACGTTTCAGTGGCTTCCAGCAGAATGACTCACAAGAACTCCTGGCATTCCTTTTAGATGGTTTGCACGAGGATCTAAATCGTGTTGCGGAGAAGCCATACGTGGAGCTGAAGGACAGCAACAATCGCCCCGATATCGTTTGTGCTCAGGAAGCTTGGGAAAATCACTTGTTGAGAAATAAGAGCATCATTGTTGACCTCTTCCATGGACAACTCAAGTCAGCCGTTAGATGTCGTGCTTGTAACATGGAGAGTGTGCGCTTTGACCCCTTTAACTATTTAACTTTACCACTGCCCATGGAGAGTTACTTGCTTTGTGATTTTATTGTTGTGCGCCAAGATGGAAAGACTCCTACAAGATACGCTATTCTGGCGGGAACTGATGACCGGATATTGGACGCCAAGAGAAAATTATGTGAATTGGTGAATGGGAGAGGTGCTGAGCTATGGAAGTTGCAGCCAGATAATTTGTTACTGGCAGAGAGTCGCCAAAGTCGTGTAACAAACGTTCTCCATGATAATCAGAGAGTCAAGGGTAGTTTTGTGAGTAGACCTGTATATGCCTTTGAGGTGTGCAGCCAACCAGCAGACGAGGCTGGGAAAGATAAAGAAGGCAAGATTGTCGAAGATGAGCAAATTAAAAGGATCCTTACAAGTAGCAAGAACCAGCAACAGTCAAATTCAAACGGTTCCCAGGGATCAAGTAGCAGTTCCGGTGCAGGATCACTTCTTAGACCTTCATCAGCAGATTCTGCAGCCATGTTATTGAGACCAAGTCATTCTCGACAAAGTAGTGACTCTAGCAGTGGAAGTCATCATAGTGGTCCATACGGCCTATCGAATAATAACAATAGTAACAGCTTCAATAACAATGAAGGTGGCCATTTGAAGGATCACTTTTTGATAGCCGTTCATCGGAAGGTAATGCGTCAGGAAAGCTATTTCCTGGCTTCTCAAAAATCTCATCCAGTTTTGTTTGGGACTCCGATTGTCATCCCAGTTACGGAGGGAATCACTCATTTGGAGCTGTACAAAAGAGTTTGGGCTATGGTAGCCAGACTACTTAGTCCGTTGCCGCCTGTTGAGGGACCCAACATTTATAACCACGCCCAGGATTGGTAAGTTGCAATCGCATAAACTAACTGATATGTGTAAAAATTATGGAATCAACATAAGTATTCTACTTGCAGTGACGACAGCTTGGGTTACGAATACCCATTTATCTTGAGAATCATTTCCCGGGAGGCGGAATGGAAATGTGGTTTGTGCTGCTGGTGGAACTTTTGCAGGGGCTGTACTATCATGTGCTCTGAAAACCAAACGTTGGAGAAGCTAAATTCTGCCACAATTTGTATTGCCATTGACTGGGATCCTACTGCTCTTCACCTTCGCTACCAAACTACCCAAGAACTGGAGAACATTGAGGATCCGAGTGTACCAGAAAGTACCAAAAAGTTGGCTGAAAGTGTACCGCTGGGCACCTGTTTGGACTCATTCACCAAAGAGGAGGAGCTGAGCGAGGATGAAAAGTATTTGTGCTCCAAGTGCGGATCTCATCAGTTGGCAACAAAAAAGCTGCAAATTTGGAGACTCCCTCCAATCCTCATTGTACATTTGAAGCGGTTCCAGCCTGTGCAAGGCAGGTGGATCAAGTCACACAAGGTTGTCAACTTCCCATACAAAGACTTTTACCCAAATAGATACTTGGCAGAGGTGCCTCACAGAACTACAGAAGCTGCAAACAATCCATCCTCGAAAACATCAGAAAATGAAGATGAGGAAGATACGGACAAAAGTCTATTTCCACTTCAAGACTTCCATCAGCATCGACTTAGGGACGACGAGAATCCCTTTGATCTCAAGTACAAGCTTTACGCCATCGTGGTAAGTATGCTTATTTATATCAATACAAATTCAAGATGGTGTTTTTAATTGAGAAACTATTAATGATAATGTATTTCATTTCTAGTGCCATAATGGAATCATGGGAGGTGGTCATTACATTTCCTATGCAAAAGGTGCTAATGAAAAATGGTATTGTTTCAACGACAGTAGTTGTAAGGTAAGTAGGGAAAGCCGTCACTATATTTCTCAGGATCACTTGTTACCTGCTTTTTCTCAATTTAATTTTAATGTGTATTATTTACTCATTTGCAGGAAGTACAAGAGGATCAAATTGAAACTAGTACAGCATACATGCTATTTTACGAACGTGAAGGTCTCGACTACGAAGCTTATTTACCTCGAATCGATCCTCGAGCCCAGCCTGTTGTCAACGATGATGAAATGGAGGCAGAGGAAAATGATTTAAAAAAGCTGTGCTGCATGACGTAAATCAATTAAAATCAAATCAGTCAAACAATTGTATTTACACGTCGTCGTTTCATTTGTGTTAATGGACAACACACAAAAAACGAAAGATATAACAGTACGTCCTCCTCACACATACTATACATTACCAAGATAAGTAATTAGTTAGTCAAGTTATAATCATTTTCATCATTGTCATAAGTGCATACTATTTTTAAAAGTCTAAACGTATAGTAGTCGCTGTCGTTTTTTAAATATCTCCATACAAATGAATGAACATTAGTTATGTAAACATTATTACTACAGTTTTTAGATACACACCATGTGTGTATCACGTCGCATCGATCCATTAAAAAACAAATTGCAATTTTTAGCTATTATCATGTATAGTCATTCGTATCTTTAATGTATATAATATGGAATTGCGCATTTCGTTTTGACGAGTCTTTTTTTAAAAATACCTTCCGAGTTAGCTGTGCTTCCTCCTTGTAGTTGCAATCATCGTATAATTTTCAAAACTTTTTTTTTCAATTTCACCCAAAGAAACAATTCCTATAACTCTGTGTAATCCATACGGAGGGAGACAATTACTGTTCTTATAATTTTCTACTACTCTTTTTTCAAATAAAAACTACTTTGCTACTATTGTCGCGTGTGATAAAAAGAAATCTTTAAAATTTAATTTTTAAATGCGCTAAATTATTTGGAATAATCATACTGTTGAGAGTAAATGTTAAAGCAAAAATATGTTTTTTGTTAGCTCATACAAAAAGATTTTAAGTAAAACATATATAAATAACAATAATCATACATAAAGTACACAAAATATTTACAAATATAAACATATAATATTAAAAATATTGGAAGAAATATTTGTCGAAAATTAAGTCGAAACGGTACGAAATATACAAAATAGATACTTTATTACTAAAGTGTATATATATTTAGCGTTCTTTTATCGAAGGTGCGAATGTGTTATTACAATTATATTATTACCACTTACCACACTGCAATCTATTACAACGTCAGTGAAGAGTGAAAACAACAATGAAAATTATAATACTAACAAAGAATTTAAGAGATAACAGGAAGCAGATTAAACCAAAAATAAAAAATCACCACAGATATAAATATATTTTATGTTGTGTAGAGTTGACATATTATGGTTATCAGTTTTAACTTTGTTTTCCACTCCAGTGCAGGCAGTGGTGTATTAATTCAATATATCAGTCTGAAGGTTTATAACAGATTTATATAATTTATTATTCTTAATGCAAACTATGAGCTTTAAAAATTAGAAGTCTTTTTGTTGTTTCAGTTGTGTTAACGGTTATATTCATTTATGTAGTATGTTAGATATTGTCAAAAAAAACAGCCATTTAATTATCATTATGTTATTGATCAACGATTAGTATATAAAAAATAATGAGTAGTATACTTATTCTTTAAGTATATCTATTATCATTATTATGAGAAAAAATTAAGAAAATGTTTCAAAAACTCGGTAGTATTCTAGTACGCTGCTGCTGGTTGCGTGCACAGTGCACACGGTAGAATCATAAATTATTAATGAATTACAAAAAAATTGGTGGGTTTCGGTGGGTACAATTCCCACTTTTTAACCTACTTTACTGCTGATGAGGTAAAGGAAAAATTAAATGAATATTATACTGAGTATATAAAGAGCATTTAAAAACGTTAAATAAATAAATACAATTTAAAAGAAAACTTGAAAAAGCATTTTTCACTCATTTTTGATCATACTTCTCATACTCACCTTTTCATTTTCCATACAACTTTTTTAATTTACTGCATCGTTACACTATGTAAATTAAATGAAAAAATACAATTATGGGTAATTAAATACAAGGAATGCATTGAAATCATTAAAAATGAAATTTGAGTAAAATTAAGCGAGCAAAAAGAATCGCCCATCAGGAGGAATCGAACCTCTGTGACTTGCGTCACCTACAGGTTTGAAGCCTGCACCCCGGACCACCGAGGCTCAGTTGGGCAAAGGCGAATGGTTTTTTCCTCTACTCATCTTGCTGGCCAGAATGTACACAAAGTTTGTGTACACTCATTGAGCACACGTTGCAAGCGCTGACGTCCAGATTTTTTAGTACTGTATATTTATCCTAATTAAAAAATAATTAACTGTTGTATTATGTATAGCACGTAGTAAAATGATTATTGATCAGTTGTATCAAACACCTGTTAAAATTAGATAGTCTAGTGGGGCGGGGTGGTTAGTATCCACAGTAAAAAGTATACATCGAAAATGGTGGTGGTACTGTTGAATAAGACAAGTTAAAATTAGCCTTTCCCCCACTAGATCAAAAAAAAAAGTTTTTTAAAGGCGCAGTTATTGATTAATTGGTTGTGAACATGAAGGTGCTCTCGAAGTATTTTAAAAATAGGCTATTCATAGTTTTTGTGATAGTTTTTATCTCTAATTTTGCATTTACGTGGGGTAGTGAAGATGATAATGTAAGTGCTGCTTGGGCAAGCAATTTAAAATTAACTTTCAGCAATGCTGAGAACAGCTGTAAAGTACACACATTTCAAAACATTTTTATAACTGATTAAGAGTTTTTATTTAACTGTTGCAGACTTTAAGTGATGGAACGGAAGAAGTTTCGATAGAAGATGTAGACGTTGATGATGATGATCAATCTCAACTGAAGAACCTCCAATTTTCCTCAAAAGCCAGCCATTATCATCGAGAAGAAAATGAAGCATTGCGAGATCCTAAAGCTACAATTGCCGAAACATCTGCTGCATCTCCCTCCGATAATTCAACAGCAGTTTCCACAGTTTATCTAGATATTAATGGGTCCCTGTCGGGAAATAGTACGGTTGTGGGAAATGGAACTAGTGTAAATACTACCGTGACAAGTAGATATCAACGGGTCAAGGTTTCTTGTGCTCCGTTGTATCCTGAGGGCACAAATGCTACAGGGGATGACGTAGGTATAGTTGAGGTAAAAAAGAGTATATATAAATATCATAATTTCATTTAAAATATTTGATAATGAATGAAGATTTGAATCTAAGTTTTCATTTGGTGTCTTTTCTTTTACAGATAGTTAACATGACACATTTGATGCACGGGATTCTCATAACTAATCCACAAATTAAAGCAAGATCCACTCCAAGTAATTGTACAGCTGTCCTCTTCTTCACTCACTGGTGTCCATGGTCTGCTAAGGCTGCCCCTCATTATAACGCCCTTGCCAGAGCATTTAGAAATATTCGCTTTACTGCAATCGACTCATCTGTGCATTCTGCAATAAACACTTATTATGGAGTTTTATCAGTGCCTACTATGGTTCTTTTCTATAATGGCAAAATTCTTGCTAAATTTAATGAAACTACTTTCAATGTTAACCAGTTTGCAGAGTTTATCACCACATTTACTGGTAATTACCACATTATTACTAAGCATCTCTTAAAAAATTCATGTTCAATCAAATTGGATGAAATAATGTTTTTGACGTTTGTTTTACTTTTTATTTATTGTAGACCAAAAACCAGGAATCCGACTAAACGTAACATCAATAGATTTTGTAGGTCCTGTACCATCAACGGCAACGAAAGGACATGACTGGTATCTTTATCTATCCTGGACATTTATAATTGCTTGCTTCATCTACTACATTTCAAAAACTGCCATTTGGCATAGGATCCTCGAACTTGTCCAAAATTCATGGAGAGAGGCGGAAGCCGTGTCCAGCGTTCCTCCGCATCATCATTTTCATCAAGACTAATTAGTTAACTAATTGATTGCACACACAATATATATGTGTATTGATTTAAGTCCTATGCTCTAGACGATTACCAATTACACACACAAACACTAATCGTGCATTTTTATGCATTTGTATTATACTGTACGTATATTTGCAAAAAAATATCACTTCGCAAATTGGTTTAAAACAGAACAATAAATGAATATCTAGTCTATTTAACGGAGTTCTATGTTTTATGTCTCAAATAAATCAAAAGAAAATTAAGCAAAGTTGTGCATATTCATCCAATCATTTACAGTCTGAATTGTGTATTTTCCGATTACTAATGTAAAAATTCAATCAAACATTTTTGTAGATCTTACTGCACTCACATTTAATACATACGTAAGGGTAATTTATTCTTGAAAATTAATATTACATATGAATAACTAAAAAACAAGTCAATACTTTAATTATAATTTTAAATGATTCGATAGTCCAAAGATACAACTCAGTGTGATTAGTATAACAGGCCATGTCAATTTTAATGAATGCGCTTCATTGCACAGGGAACCCTTACACACGCAAACTTCTCTCCAGCTACCGTCAACATTCTGTCGATGGCACCCATTTTGTATTCTGTTACCATCCGTGTCAGTGACAATACCACAGAATTTTGTCTGATTTTCCATTTTCTTGTCTAAAAACAACCAAAAATTCAGAATTATAATTTTTGAGCAAAATCTTTTTCATTTCATTCATAATCTTCAATTTGTGTTTTTGATTATATCTCTCCCTACCTGCATTAGAGTAGTACGTAAATGTAACACAACTTTTGGAACCCATGACACAAAAGACATTCCAGTTGTTTTGTCTTGCGGCTTCCTCCAACTCTGAAAAATTTGGAGGCGTTCCCTTCACATCTTCCTCGGGTCTTGCAACAGTAAACACCATGGGATTAAAGCATGCAAGGCTTTCATCCTTTTTCAACTTTTTGTAGTACTCGCAAGTTGCGTTCTCAGTTTCCGGTATAGTGTCCATGTGACCAGGCCATGTATATTGGTAGCAGCAGTTGGAACCTGGGCTACACTGATCACTTGTCGTCGACTCGGATTGGGATCCAGCAGTGTCATTATTACCTCCATTGCCATCATCATCGTTTACGCGTATTTCTCCTGTGTCTGTGCTATCGTCATCTATACCATATTCATGATTCAATTAATTAAAATACTCGCAAACAAAAACCATAACATGTTTATTTTCATGCAAATTTCTTACTTGTCCCAATCCGTATAGAAATCTCACGTTCCCCATCGACTGGAAGGGGAATATCGGCCCTGTAAACGTCTTCACGTGAACGTTCTGCTGACACAGGCTGTGAACTTAATGTAACAACCAATAAGCTATTGACCATTAAAATTATCGCTAATTGTACTACCGTTGCTTCAACCCACTTTGAAGCACAATATCTTCCATATTTGTCTTTCATTGTCAACAATTTTATAAATCACTACCAGTAACAATCACAATGTATTCCAGTTTCTCAAAAAATTAAAACACTCGTTAAGATTAATTAGAAGTTATTTTTCCCCAAAAGCATATTTTGTACTCTGATGACCATGACGACGATTTCATATAATGATAATATTATTTGTCACATATGTACGTACATAAAAACTGGGAAGAATGTGAGATTACTGTACACGTAAAATGTTTTAACCACAGCGAATTCAGATTCAGATAACTTTTTGTGTTCCATCTTCCTTTGCAAAATTGTCAAAGCCATCAAACGATGATATCCGAGGTGATTGGTGATATCAATATTTATTATCAATTGTTTTATCTTCAGGAAGATAAAACTGCAGTATACGTAAATACTGTGAAATTAGTAATTCAATTACATGTACGCTTACCCGATTACTCGGTATCTTATGGACAAACAAAACCGTTCTGTTCTTGTTTCATGTAGATTGAATGTCGAATACCATGTGAAACCCCCAAAAATACATTTTTCTTTGCAAAGTTATCTTACAGTTCAGCTTCAAAAACAACATCCTCTAAACCTGACTCACCTAGGTGCATATCATTTCGCTACTTTTTGAGCATCCTTCAATTAATGCGTCATCTTTGTCTTCTTATCACTATCGTATCGTTGCATTATATCACCTGAAGCTTATCTATTGTCTATGTGCGTAATCCTAAAAGCTTTTGTAGTTATGCATATGCATGGAACAGTTTAAAAGGATTAAAAGATGTCAACTCAAAGTTTAAATAAAGTCACAAAAATAGCAGAAATGGATTAAATATTGTTATGCGTCACATCATTTTTTCACCATATTTTATTGTCAATCCTCCTTATTATTACTACGGCCATACATCATGATAATAATATACTGATATCCATAAACAAATATCAAACTTACACATCCATCCTTCTCTCGATGATCATTATCATCAACCAATCGATTTACTAAATAATTAAATTGTCATTTATTCAATGCCACTTAGAAGTCCACTAATTTCAAATATTTTTAAATCAATTTAAATACAAAATGATCTGTACTAAACTAATTTTTAGGAAAACATGTTCATAAAAATTCATGCATTAAGTACGATATATTGAAAAAGTCATAATAATCTTTGATCTTTGATACTTTCATTTTCATCCCATCTGCAGTATTGCATTCTTTCATACTTGCATCTTTCATCATGCTGCATCTCTGTCCTCATTCTAAAAAAGTTTTTCTCTCCGGAATAGCAGCCCATACAAGGCTATAATATGGCTCTGCTATGC
>JAQFZH010000664.1:0-28964 GCA_034695485.1 Entomobrya nivalis | reverse complement strand
AAGGGTGGGCTGGGGACAAAAAACCCATGGGTTTTATGGGGGTTTTAGAGCCCAGAATAAACCCAGGGCCCACTCTGGCTAAGAAATAAAATGGTAAAGATGTACATGCATTTTATACTGCATGTAAAGTAATAATGGCATATTATTGGCAATAAAAGAACGTTGACTTTTACGAGTGCTTCCTTCGACTTCGACCACAATATATAATATAATGGGGAGAATAAAATGGCTCAAAAATGAATGTGAAAGGCTCAAGTGTTTCTTTTGTGAAAGTGAAATAAACAAAGAGGATTTAAATGGGATTTTACTACGTAAAGAATTCCTGTCGGTGCGGAGGGGACTATGATGGAGGGTGTGCATGAGGGCTATGCAACATGCCGCGATACGGGTGATACTGCAATCATCATGACTCTTCTTGAATCTAAAATGATTATTATGCAGTGTGCGAGGTGTAAGGGTTCCAGCAAAATAAGAAAAGTGGAAAGTATCTTACGCACGTGGGTTCTCCAAAGTAAAAATTTATTTTCAAACGAGGAAAACATTTGGGTTTCAATTTCTTTAAAACATGACCATGTACAAAATGGGAGAAATTGGGCAATTTTTCACACTTGTTTCTGAAAGATTTGTCTTATATTACGTTTTGTTTAGTACATATATATTTGTATGCATATGCTTGGTATTCTCACATGATTCCTTCATAATTACACACACGCTAATGTGATGATAATGACTCAATTAACTTGATGCACAATTGCAGTGATAAAATTACGATTGTACAATAACAATATGAACTTGATTACACTAAAAAATAATAGCCCATTTGTGATTTCAAGGAACCGGCTCTTTACTTTAGAAAACTATCAGCCATTTATTGTCTGAGTCACAAGCTAGATATGATTTCAAACAGACGCACAAATGTGTGACTAATTATTTCCAGACTGTTAGACCATCATATGAAAATAACATAACTGTTTAACTGCACTCTATCGGTGTTTGTGAAAGAAGCAAAGTTCAGTTCAGACTGTGAATCGGAATAAGTCAAAAATTTAATGAGGCATTTATTCAAATTAATCAATGTGGAAACTGGCAGGATCTGCATCTGCATCAATGGGAGCATAATTATCATTCCACATTAATGTATGCGTTGCGTACTGCGTGTGTGAGTAGAATAACGTATAACTCTACTCTCACAGATTGCTATTGCTATATTACATAAGCCATGTGTTAAGTCTGGAATAGTACGCACGCAGTAGTTTTAACTTTGTAACACACTGTTTGTTTTTGTGCCTGCAAACTTTCAGAGAAATTCCTGTGATTTATTCAAAATCAATAAACACGTATTTTCAATCCAACTCTTCTCTCTATTGAAGGTGTGTACCTACCCGATGTCGAAGAATTCGTTGATCCAAATCTGACTGGAAGCTACTGCTGAAATTATTACCGGTTGCCGTGATGGCATTACCAGTAATATTTCTTGCTTTTGCTGACGGCATTTTGGAGATTCGCATACGCATGCATTGGACTCTTTTATTATACAACTACTCTCGTTTACGGAAAGTGACAGGTATTAATGCTCTTGTCGAGCTAATTATCCCGAAAAGCTTCCCAAATTAATTGCATGCACGTTTTAAACAAAAAACACTTCTGCACTCCTTCACTTCACAGATCTGGAACATAATATAACATCACATTCATTACTATTTGACGTTGTCTGAAGCAAACGAAGACTTGCAGAGGCAGTAAACAAACCACACGTACGATGTGTACTTAAAGTAATGCATTTGATACTTTTATTGCTCATTGTTGAATTCACCACGCTACGGAAAAGCTTGTTTTATATTGTAAAGGGTAATTTAGACGAGTCATGCTGAGCAAGCGATGCAGTACTAATTTTGTATGCGTCTAAAACAAACAGTTAATGAAGATAAACAGTATACAAATAATTGTTTTTGACGAACAGAAACAAATTAAACAAACGAACCTAAATTTACTTGATTTGTCACGCAAAAAAGTCTTCTAGAAAAGCAGAACTTCCTTACCGATGGGTTTACTGTAACCAATCCAAGTAGTTTTACACAATACACTAGGTTTCAAAGAAAACTTATGAAGAAAGCGTGGAGTAAACTATTCGTCGAACTAAATAGCAAATGAAAGATCAATAACCCTGAAAACGTATTCCATAAAAAATTGTCGAACTAACCGATTTTGTTGAGAATGTCAAGTCAATTACTTCTCTCTCAATTGAATTAAACTTTTCTTTCAAATATCAAATGATATTGCATTGTGCAGAGAAGAAAACGCTGATCTGATCAATATGAAACTCAAATCTTCACTCGAAATTTAGAAAATTTCTGCCGAGTTTTCCACATAATTAAAATAATTCCTTCACTTCATCATATTGCGTTGTTTCTCTTTCATCAAAGCCCCACTATATATTGTCTAACGATGTAGGTGCCTGATTTTTTTGGGGTTTTAACTGGCTTGTGGTTGGTCACTTTACAAGGCTTATTCAGATTTTCATTTCAAAATTTGATTTATCCCTTTAATCTCTAAAAATCTTAATGCAAAATGCGTTGTTTAGTTGGGTTCTGTTAACTCCAAATTCACAACTAACTTCCAACTAAACCACACGATTTCCCCCAAAACATGCAAAAACAACTACAAAGAGAACATTCAGCACTCACCTCATCATCACCACCACCTCAGACTCTCAAACATCACTACTTTTTACACGATCAGCAAAAAAATGAATGACATGCATGACCATACTTGTGTACATGTCATGTAAAAAGTAAGCACTTTTGTCTTTGTACAGAAATGTGTTAATAGCCGCAAGTTAAAAAGAATGTGTAATTTTCTGCTGACTTGCCAGTTTAAAACAATTTTTGGTAGTGTGTCCCTATCAGTTTAGCAGCAACATAATATTAATGATAAAATGTGGAGATGTTAATAATAATGATGTGTGTTAAACGACTCACTTTGCCATTTTAACATTAAAGCCGCATTGAGTTTGATAATCATATACAAAAGTATACGATACAGCACAGTAAACATTTGCATCTTGCAACGTCAGCAGCCAGTCCGAATTTTGTCGCTCATGATATTATGGTGACTTTACTAAAATCTTGCTGCAAGCAAAAGGAAAGTCTTTATCCCATTTTGTAAGTGTTATTACACCTTTCTGATAGTTCACTGTTATTTTTTTATGCTTGTTAAGTACACCTACGCACCAAATTACATGACACACACAACCAAATAAACAGATTGTGTGGTTTTGTTTTCAGAATGTAGGTAAAGATGAGTACACGCAAATGCTGCAGCCTGCAGGCTTTCGACAACATAAGTCACAACACGCCAAATAAATGGATGCTACTGCGATAATTCCATACACAAAATTGAAACGCTATAATTTCTTGTCTCAAAGTCTCAAGTAAAACAAAAACTAGAATTATTTATTGCTCTGAACAAAAACATTTTTGTTTGCGTGTTGTGTAGGTAGGTCCCTTGTGCCCTTGTAGTTAAAATTTAATTAATTGTTGTGGATTAGAGCACAAACATTCAGAAACAATTTGCATGCTGTTCTATTTGTTCTTATAAATTTAGTTTGTAAAACTATTTTCCAAATACATGTTTTCACGAGTCCACATTCATGTAAAAATCGGTAATCATCCCCGAGACATGTCGAAAGATTTTAATCTGATAGATCTACACAGTAATTTTTTTGTATATGTCTACGATTATGATGCGTACATGTACGTCTATAATTATGTGTGCTTTTAATGTTTGCTTTTTACAGCACGGGACTTCAGTAACAGTTCACAATATAAACATGAAAGTGCTAAATTTTTGTTAATGTTTACTTTTCTTCTTGTTCCATTTAAGCCATTCACCAAAGAACACCTCATTCATTTCATACATATTCATTTCCATCCTCGTCTCATGTGTTATTATTTCCTCTTCTTTGTGAACGTTGCTGAATGAAAAGTCTATTCTTTTTGTTTACCAAACTATTGCATGTACTTTTTCTCAGTCTGCAAAATGCTATACATATGTATTACTAGCAAAAGCAACAGCAAAGACACCAACTAACAAGCTTGATAGATTCAAGCTCATGCGGAAAAAATTAAATTGCACTCTGTACTTTTACTTTACATTTTTTTGTACATGTAGAAATTGGATACAGAGACATACAGAATTACATTGTACAATGATTTATATATTTTGATAATTTTCGTGTGCTCTTTTAGCTACCAGCACTCGCACACACAAATGATATGACAAAGATGAAATAAATAAAAAGCCCATCTCATCACGTTCACCGTCATCTTTCATCCAAAATTGGAAGTGTACTATAAAAAACGAGAAACACGCCTAGTTTTCTCTATCTGCATATACATTTATGGATGTTTTTGTAATTTCTTTGTCTTCAAACAACTTGGTAGCCGTTTTTTGCTTACTATTTATGTGGAATTATCTCCTTAAAACAATGAACAATAGTTTAATCTAAACACTTTTTGTTCATTTTGTTTATCACATCTAACTATTTTAATATTTTCCACTTTTTTGGGAGAATACTACAACTAAAAGATACAGGGACAGGGAAACGTGCAATTATTTAATATTACCTTCTCAACTCAGTTCAGTGGCCTGGCCTAACAAACGCTGCATTCTGTTTCATTAAACTAAAAGCTACTTCAATCATGTTGACTTTTCATGATCTCTGATATCTGCGCTTATTATGCTTTCCTTTTTTTCATTTCTGGAACTTTTACATTTCATTACGCATCGGTATATATGGTGTCCTCGCGTATTCAGTATTAGCATTCCTTGAAAAATTGAACAGAAAAAGTTCTGAAGTTCAGAACTCACAAACTTTTCTCCACATATTTTCTCTTTTCGCCCAATTGCAACTTTGTAATGTTTCCGTCTGGATACATTCAAAATGTAAAATTCTACCTTAATAGCACTTACACGTTACACACTTTTACTGACTACATGTACCAACTAAAAAAGACATATATCTTTCAAAATAGCATCATTTCACCTATAAGTACCTCCATTCATAATCATTATCGGGGTTACTACCAGGAAGTATAAAGAATATGAATGAAATTACTTTTTATAACAAAATAGGACGATGCTACAAAATTCTACCTTCACACGAGCCTAATATCAAAACGAAACGATGAAAGTCACTACATTTTTTTCCTGCCCAGCCCATCATGATACTACTATTCATAATGGTTGCATCGCCCTTCCTCGTTTAGTTAGTTGGTTGTACGTGCTCTCATATACTCGGAGCCGATAGCATGTAAATTGCAATCATTTATCACAATAACAATTTCGAATATTTGCTTATCGCACCCAACCTATATTTCTGACATTTCACGGATGAATTTTCCTCCAAAATGAAAACGCACAACAAAATACATAGCTAGTTGACTAGTAAACTGCATAATGTAGTAAATATATTATAGCGTACGCAGCAGCACAGAATTACACACCTCCTCTCCATTTTTCCTCCTCTCATCCTTTTTTATTCATCTTCTTCCCCATCCTGATGCTTCGATGATTCCATTTTCACGTTCCTGCTCCTACTGCTAATGCGTTTTTTGCTGCTGCAGGCCTACTGGATTTAATAGGCGCATGCATGTAATGTAATGTTCCATGTTTGTATGTAATGCATTTTAAAGAGATTGAAGTGATATGCTACATTGCTTTTACGGCTGCATAATTTTATTTAACAAAGCACGCCGAAGCATAAAAACATATTTTTCCCCTTTATCTCTTCCTGGTTTCGTATAAGCCTAAAATGCAAACTTTTTTAGGGCTATGTATCTGTTTTTTATTTAGATTAGATGAATTTTACGATGATATTTAAAAGGCCACCCTGTGATCAACTCGGGATAACAACTTATTATTGTTCTACACACTCATAATTTTTGTCATCATCAAACAGCAATATTGTCTTGTATACAGCGTTTGCATACATATCATCATAATGTTGCATTTGTTTAGACAAAAGATAAGATATTTACCTTCCATTCCATATACACAAATATTCCATATATCTTCTATACTATAGTAATATATCGATGTTTATGAAGAAGATAATGACTGGTATAAAAATGCACAAGGCGATGTGAAAGTAATGAAATAGGTGCAATAAAAACTTCGTTTAGTTTCGCACAGCTATGAAAAAATGTCCTTTGTAATGTTTTCAGTGCCACTGTAGTGTAGATAAAAAAGAAGTAGCCCAAACACAGGAGAACAGACGATTAATAGGATAAAGATCATGTGCTATCAACTAATGCGATATTATCACGATTGTAATCACATTAAATATAGCGCCAAGTTTAGAAATCTAGCAACATGGGTACAAATCTAATTTTAAATTATCGAGTTATTCATAGAAAGTTTCCTAGGTCGAGATAGTCCTTTCAAATTACGGAAAGTATGAAAAATTTGCCATTTGAACTTTGATGGGGTAATTTTTACTCGTTAAGAGGTACTAGAGAGTTCATATTCTACTATAAGCGGTGTTATTATTTTTTCTACATTCTCATCATCCAATCTCAACAAAAAAGTTTACTTAAGTATTTAATGTGCAATATGGCTAACAACCTCTGAAGTATCTGCTAAGGGTAATTTCAGAATTTCAAGTACATATAGGTATATTAGGTGTAATAATATGTAAACTTCCGTATACAGGTACATTCATAAAATGTTTCTAAATTCACGCATTTAAAAAATGATCCCTACTTATTGAGCACTACTTTCTGTTGATGATATTCATCAAATAAAACCCCAGATTATTTGAAGATATCCTCTCATAGTCAATGCAACATTAATATTCGGGAAAAAAAACATGTATTAAGGCAACCTTTTAAAGTATAAAGTACTTTATTAAAAGGACAAAACACAGCGGATTCTGGTGGAGAGTCAATACGAAAAGTCCGTTTCCGTTAATAATGAAGTTTGTCAGCTAATTCCTACCACTGACAAACAGTTTACAGCATAAGATATAACATTTGTGTGACTATGCGACCCAATAGCATACCATATTTATGCAGAATATTTACAAGTCTCATGTCAGAAATTCGATTCTTTGTGAAGTACTGTGCTCAATATTATTTTCATCAAGTGATGCGAGAAATAAGCTGAGAGGGAGTTGTTCAAAGGATTTTGCTCTATAGTTTGGAGGACTTTTTGCCTCCAGCAATCATCTGCAGCTACAACTTCAACCACAGCACTCAAACTCATATATATAAGCAGTTCATATCATCATCACATCACACATACGCAATAAATCAGTGATATTTTTTATTTTGTCTTATGATTGTGTATATTTCGAGAATTCCATATTTGCCATGTGTGGAGTAGTAGAGCGTACAAAATGAAAAGAGCATTTATGACATTTTTAATAACTTTCAAGTTTCACTTTCTCTCCATAATTTAACATAGTCATGCGACGTTATCTTGTAGTATGTATGCTAGTACTTCGAATTGAAGCCAAAGGAGTTTGGTGGATAGCAAAAAAGTAAATTTGCACAGAAATGTGAATGCACACATTGGCAGCGTACGTCATATTCTAAACGGGAAAAACAACTAAATATATGAACTTTTGGTTGTGCCACTCGAACATGTTCAAGCTGAAATAGGCTAGAAAAACCAATAATGGCGTGCACGCGAATTTTCTGACTATTTACTCTAGTTCTTTTAGCACGTACAAATATTTTCTTTCAAACTTTTTTCAAAACATACTTACGTAAGTATGCATATTATTGAGATAGACTCTGGATAAGGCGACAACTTCAAAACCAAGTGAAGTATTGTCCTAAAACTGCCGTCATTGAAAAGAAACTCTTTTCTGACTTTGACTGCTAGCACCACCTTAAGTAATGCGTTCCATTCACTAAATTTTTTTGGTGATGGCTACGCTCGCTATTGAAAAGCAATTTCTAAAAAGCCTAAATTCTGTTTTTTTTCTCTGTCAACCGCCGAGTTCCAAAACCAAAAGCCATCGTGAAGAGTAGTTGAAGCCTGAAGTGGAAAGTTGGATACATGAAGCCACCACTCATCGCTCTTTGTGCCTTTAGCAAAAACCCCGTGCAAATGTGACGAAACTTGAATAACAAAGTCATTAGTATGCATACAAACAAACGCATTTGCTATTTTACTGTGTGTGTGTGGCGTTAAGAATTTTGGACCATTTTATTCTGTACTCGCAAGTTGTACAGATCTGCATGCTTTTTGTTCAACTTAACCGGAATACATTTTGACAATGACTACAAAGCAAAATGCCCGGTGCGATACATTGTGTGACACGTTCAGCATATTAATCACTGATCAGTAAAGTTGAAAATTGTGAACATGATCAAGCCAGTTGAAATTGCATTTTCTGCACAGTGCATATACATATGTCACGTAGAAATAGATATGAAAATTATGAATCTTAATAGGGTCACATCAAATTCCAGAAATCGTCGTATCATTTTATATGTAAATTAAACATGGGCCAACGTGTAAATTAATATTACTTTAACCTTGCCTTCATTTTCACATAATGAAAGCAAAGAAAAAGGGTGTTCCCCCTTCTCACTCACGATTAATCATGAATTAGCACAAGCAAACACTGGAATGGTTGTATTTTTATGATGATCATCATTCACGTGATAACCACAATCAGTGTGCCTTATCATATTGGTCCTACATATCACACCCACAAGGTTATGGACGTTATTGCTGCGTGTAGCATTTGGTTTTGTACGCAATAAAATGATGATCCCCAAACACTGTAGCACGTTCTCAAAATCTCCACATGACTCATATAAACACAGAGAAAAAGATAAGGTGTGATACGATAAAACCGTTAAGAACCACTGCGCTCATATTCACTCAGTTTTACTTTGTAGGATTGTTGTGTTACATGAAATCCGGGATTTTCATAATGTGACATTGTGCTGATACGCACACATCCGCTCTTCAAGCTGACAGATTGGCACGCAATATTTTCTGTAGTTAATGGAAAGGAAATGTTTGCATTTGTCCTATCATCGTTTCGTCACGTTCAGTAACTTTCTTTTGACAGAGAAGCTTATTTTCCACACATTTGTAATTTGACAGGAACAGCCGTGGTAGATCAGTCTCCTTGTCGTTTCTGGATTGAACGTAAATATTATGTTGTGACATTTTAAGTATGAAAATGAACAAAATGGTCGAGATGATTTTGATGAATATACATAAAGCTTGTTTCATTCGCAAGTGATTCCTTTTGTACGTGCAGCTGCATGTACACACATAGTTTATTTGTTTAAACGGAACATGGAACCATTGAAGCATTCCAGTGTGTACATAAAAATCCTTTTGAACGCGTAAGCTTATAGTGCACTTTGTTACGCACTTGTTTTTGTACTTATACAGAATCAGAAAAGGCTAAAACCAACTTCCCGACCAAATATTGTACTCCATGAGAACAGTGAGTTGAAGCGATGAACATTAACAACAAGCCCGGTGGCAGCAGTACATAATGTTTTTTTGTATTAATAACACTCTCCTTGCTTTTCTTTTTTAAAGCGTACATGATCCTGGGATTGTTGATATCAACTTCCGGAAGTTCCGGGCGAGCTTGACTAAACATGACTCTGGATTCAGGATGATGAGATCTAGTAGTTAATTTAGGTAACATGTGCGAGCATTTTTTCTTCAGCGATGTGCAATACTGTGCACAAAGTATTGAGAAGTATATGTGTGCAATACAAAATGGCCATGTCATCATGATGGTAAATGTAATAGTAATTTTAACTGTGATGAAATGGTCTGTATATGCCAGTAGCAGAAATGGGATAATGCTGTAAAACGTTAGGAAGTTATATGTTTCAATGAAAACTTCAAGTGAAGATTGTACTGAGGAATTGAGGATGTAAAAACAAAAAAACGCACAGCAGAATGCAGCCCATGATTATATATAGGAAAAAGAAAACGAAAGTAAACGATGTTTAAGGTAATTTGAACAGTCCTATGATTACGCAACTGAAAAATTGACAGACAAAGTAAAAGGAAACGTGAGTAGACAGTTTTGGGGCAATTTGTGCACTTACAACCCAAAATAACATTATTAGCCAAAACCCTGTCGGATCTAGCTTTCATCATGTTGACTATAATTTCTCATTTTGCATTTAGGGAAAGCCGAAGTCGAATGTATAATTTTCGAAAGTAGACAACTCTTCCAAGCGCAAACTTTTAGTAACATTAAATTTGAAAGTAAAATTTTACCTGATATTTTCGTATCCTTTCAGCCTCATCCCTGGACGGTGTTGTAGCAGCGGTTTTGGCTTGACCAACAACTGTTCTGGGAGTAACAAGGGGAACTTGAGTGGTATTGTTATTGACACCATACACACCCTCCTTATCACCTATTCTCGGAGGAGGCACAGGTTTCCCT
The DNA here is from genome assembly GCA_034695485.1 of Entomobrya nivalis. Lineage (NCBI taxonomy): Eukaryota > Metazoa > Arthropoda > Collembola > Entomobryomorpha > Entomobryidae > Entomobrya > Entomobrya nivalis. The sequence goes on along the minus strand of JAQFZH010000664.1, from coordinate 18,520 downwards.
GCAGCCCCGTTTTGACCAGGCAGTGTGGCCGTCCCATTCCCCCTAGCACCAACACCGTCACTCACAACACTCTTCCCTGCAGTCTTGTTATTGTTTGAATTAAGCGTTGTGGTCTTGTTGGTCGGAGGGTAGCGTGGAGGAGTCTTGTTCCTTGGGACGAAAGACTCGGGGACATCCACAGCCATTTCCCGATGCGGTCCATTGTCCCACTCAACCATGTTGATCATATTGGCATACTGTGAGGAAGAAGATAACGCTTCAATAACGGACTCGCGGCTCGAACTCTGGCTAGCCAACTTGCTGGCAGATCCTCTACTTCGACTCGGTGATGGTTTGGCCCCTTCGAACTGAACACTCTCACGGGAGTCTGTTATACTCTCTCGACTGCCAGATTTGCGGGACCCGCTGAAAAACAATCCCAGAAACTTTAGTACATGCATACTTCATTAACTACTGGTATAACACATGGCCAATAAGTCTTCACAAGATAAAAACGGAGCTTAAACTTTTATTCTGGCAAGTACAAAAATGGAATAAACGTATGCTTATGATTTCATTACGGAAAGCGTTTGTTTCTGTGTAACTTTTGTGAGTCTATTTTCGTTTCTCTTGTATGCGTTTAAGGCTTTTGCAACAATAAAACACAGTCATATCATTTCACTCCCTTGCGCAACGTTGTTGAACAGCAACGAGTGCAACAGACATTGGTGCAGTAAAAATGTTATTACTTAAAATTGGAAAGGAACATAAAAATGGAATGCGTGTGTCATATATCAAAGTAAATGAATTTTCATTAAAATCAACGACATTTTTTTTCTGCTCAAGACCCATTCACAGTTTTATGCTTTCCACTTGTGAATATGTAGAATGACAAACTCAGAACAGATTGTTGTGACCTATTTTAAATTTACAATCATTTTAGTTTTGTCACAACACGAACTTATGGTTTGTACAAAGCACAAAGATTAAGATATATTGTGAATTTGAAATTTAATAGAGCTCTTACCAATTGTGACATTCATGTACCCAAACTCATACAAATAACATATTCAAGAAAAGATCAAAAATATACATTCGCTAAATCATTGCGTGATAAAGTAGTAAACATTGCCATATACTGCAAATGCTGAAAGTTTGTATTCTAGAAATTTACTCATTGCATTGCTAAATTCAGCGTCTAATTTAGTAGAATATTTAAAAGATTGACCTCCCAGGAGATCATTTTGCAAACTCAATTTCCAATTTTTTAGTCGCGTCTAATCGTTTTACACAATAATTTACTTTCTCATACTATTCATTGTACGAAATAGGCTTAAAAGGCCTACATGCATTGAAAACATTGAATTTATATATCAATCAGTAGACAGTATTTATGCTCTAACGATTAGCCACATATTACACTAATTTTATTAGTTTTCAGGCAACGAATTTCCCATTAAAGAGCTTCATAGATTATTATCGGTACAACGACTTGCACGAAGTTCGTAGTTTCGTACCTTTTTGCTACACGAAACCATTCCAAAAGAAAATCGTTAAGATGCGAATGCATCCAAATTGGTATTATGTTAAGCGAATGACAAAAACAATTAATGATCTGAGTAAAAACATCTGCGTGTACAATTTTTGCTGGGCTCGAAAGATAATTTAAGACATAAATTTCGTTGGGAGCCTGTCTACTTTTTCAAGAGATAAAACTTTATATACCTTTCCACCTTTGTGGCAACACCCACAAACAAAAACGTAATTAAAACGACTGTCGTTCCAATAGGAAGTATTTGTATAAGTCGCATCCAATCTTTTTAATTACGTTCTTTACAAAATGAAGTGTTTTACCTCAACCAAGTTTATAAGCCTAATTTCTCTTTTTCATGATAATAGTAATTACAGTTACATTTTAATCTATTCCTGTCATCGCATACCTCAAGTTGAAATTGGCAAAATTAATTCCCATCTTCCTCTTCATTGTCGTTAGTGAAGTAGAAAAAAAGCTTTCAAAGTTTAGCACATAACACTTTGGAAAATACCACAGAAAAACTCCTCAAACGTACATATATTCGTATTGCAGGCAAAATCTGTGCAAGTCATCATCACTATAAAAATGAGTGAATTATCACATTTTTCCTCCTTTAATGTTTAGTTCCAGATGATTCATCTTTATCATATGCCAGGAAAATATCGACCAGCCCTTTGAGTCTGTATTTAATATATTTTATTTGTACATTCATATTCTCTGCGGAATGCGCTATCACTAAGCAGAAAGCGCATCATTTATTTTAATTTTCGTATAATTTCATAAATATGGAATATTCCTTTGCTACTTATATTCCTCCAATAGAACAAGGCACAATGTGTGCGTTTTTATTATTTCAGTCTGACCGCAGTTTTTCTGCATTTGAGAAATCAGGCACATGGGTGTGAATGAGCCAAAACGGGCGTTTTCTTGTAAAGTGATCCTGCAAGTCGAGGTCAAAGCACGAGTCACTAATAGACATATACTATGCTATTTCACTCTAGTGGCAGGCAGCATGTAATCCTCACATTTTCGACTGCCTGCTGGACTGCTGATGCTGAATCATATACAACTTCACGGGAGTGGATATACACTGAATAAAGTATCCAGTCACATTTACTACACAACTTTTATTCACAAATTCACTTGATTCTCTCGGGTTTGCTTGGGTACACAAAGAGTCAGATTTAAATGAGAAGCACATGCTACGGCGATATGAGAGTCATCCTCATGTCTTCTGACATGGATATATGGAGAGCACTCTACTTCTTAACTGCACTACTTTCTTGAACATGGGCTTTTCTACTAATACTGAAAATCAACATTCCTTGTCCTTCCTCTTACGAATACGAGCCCATGCATGCAAGGACGAAGATATATACTATTGCAAAAAATACTAAAAGTTGGAGTCTTTCTTTGTGGGAGTATTAAACAATGTTTTTTCATGTATATTTTCTCTATTCCACTCAAACTGAACCATGCAGGTTGTTGTTTACAGTAATATAATTCCTGAACTGCAAATCTGCGCAGTAGTTGATGATTCACTCTTAAAAAAACGAATTTCTTTACTAAACTGAAAGGAAGTTAAAAACACACTGAGTGAGCTACTTTTTGTGTCCATGCTTTTTTCCTGTCAGTTCCTAATAATCCCAACTGGATCATCCAACAAGATGCAAAGAAAAAGACAAACTCTCGTATTCTGCTTAAAACTATATACATATGAACTACTTGCATACCTACAGACATACATGCCTTCTTTTGGTTCTATAGTGGACGGAAATAAAAAGCTAAAACTTTTGGCATTGTACATGTATCTTTTTGCTATATTTAAAGTGGAGCATGTTCCCTTTTTCGTTGATTTAGGTGGTGCATTACTACAGTTGTTGCTGGAAATCCGTACGCCTTTTCATCCTTTCAACTTTAAGGACCGAAAACAAGTTCGCTATTTTGCGACTAAAGTTTTACAACGTTTTCTTCTTCTAACGTTCAAATTCTCAAATATTTTTTTGTACAATCAACACAAAATGTACATATTATGTATTTGTGTTGATGGCTGGTTTCTCATTTGGAACAAACTGTAAAATAGGTTTCCTTTTCCCTTCCATGACTTTTGTATTTTCCATGTCCCCTTGTAGCCTCTTTTTCGTTGTTTTTGTTGGTCGAGTATTTAGTCGTTTTTCACTGTTACTATTTTTGTCTTACGAACATTCCTATGTTTAACTCATTTAAATGTTTAACTTCCTCCTAACTCATCTATTTAGTTTCTCATTTTCACAAAGAAAGGGAGTGGAAAATGTATTAGCTGTCTCCTCAGTATTTTACACTCATTCTCATCATCATCGTGCTTATGTACTTATTATACAAGCTTACTATTTACTACACTACGTAAGCATTACTAAAACATTCGTAAAAAATTAGGTCTACTACTTGAAGCTACACAGTTTGTGTTGTTTATAAATTTTCCTACTTTTCCGACTTTCTCTCATTGTTTCTTACATTTTGTTTCAAGATGATGATGGGAGGAAAGAGGAAAACGTTTCTTTCCTTCAGTATTTTTCACATCACTTGATAAAAACGGATTGGACTGCTTTATAAATAAGGAATGAAGCACTTTCATTAGGACCTATCTTCACCAGACTGGTTATACTGTTGGGAATGTGTATACATATAGTACATTACACAGTGTAATATTTTATCTATATACTGCGTGCGTACAATTTCACGGAAACTACTTTCACACTACGAACTTGCTAGGGGTTGTGTGTATTTGAGAAAGTCTATTATGCTCACAAGATAAATATATCACAAAATGTCTTGTCCAGTGTTGTATGGCAATAGAAAGATAACAACAACACTGGCGACATTGTACATTGAAGAGGGAGGGAGAGAAGTGGTCCGTTTTTTCTTTATCTCTCAGAACAAAACAGTACATCTAGTAAATTTAATACCGAACTGTTTTCTGAATTATCTGAGGAACGACGATGAAAAAATATTGGCACTTTCACACTGACACTCTTATTATGTATCTATAAAAGAGTGAATGAGGCGTATGTTTCTTTCCCCTTCCCTATTTTGTATCAAAGCACAGAAAGTAGAAACAGACGACAAAAGCATCCGGAATGGGATGGGAGAAGATGGACAAGAACCAACAAACAGCAAAGAAGAAATAAAACGGAAATGACTTGAAACACAAGTCTTTTCAATTTTACTTCTTTACATGCAGCTGCTTTTACCAAATAGCATTTGTGCTATAGAAGAGGTCACTATTTGGTTTTTTCTCCGTGTCTGTCCGTATATCAGCATTGTTTAACTGCGTTGGTGGCACTACACAGAGCAGTGGACAGATTCAGATTGACTGATCAGATAAATCACTCTTCTGAGAGAAGTGAATGAGTAGTGTGACGGTGATGAACGAGAAGGATGGCGCTGGAATGTTGTGAAATAATACATTAGATTAGACCACGCCGCTATGACTTGTTCAGTGTCGGTCGGTACATTATTGGCAGTGGATACGTTTTGCTCTTGCCGTTGCTGCTGCTGGTTTTTGTGATGGAAATTGATCTATAAAGAGAGGCGAGGATCATGTAGGGTGAGAAGAGGTGAGATAATGGAATTTGATAGGATATGGTTTCATTCTAGTCAGAAACGTAATACGCACATACAATATAACAGATATGAGGTGTGATATAATATACATGCATTGCATGCAATCGGGTAGATGGACATATGTCGTTCGTTCGATTGCCGTTGTTGCGTTGTTTAATACTAACAACAGCATACAATGCTGTGTGACTAGCTTTAAATGTCAGTGTAGATCTCTGGAAACTGGAAGTTAGTTTCATTTATACAGAGTGACAAGATAATTTAACATGGGTTAACTGACAACGAGCACGTACCAACATGAGCAATGGGTTACTGCTAATGCACACTTCTACAATGTTTACAATAATTACCACTTTTGTGAATTCGTGAAAACAACTTTTATTACAGCTATGTATACATTTTTCACTGAGGCAAATTTACGTACTGGGTAACTTTATATTATTGTTGATTACCGTTATGATAAAAACATAAGTGTACAAACTGAACATTGCACATTATGTAACGTAACTTTACTGTTTAAAGTTAGCATAGTAAAGAAATGTCACTATACATATTTCACAACGACATATTATACATAAAAATGACAAGACATAAAACATTGAAACATGAGGGCAGTATGTTTTATTTGAACAAAAAAGTAGCAGTAGAATAAGTTTAGAATTTGGCTAATGTTTTTACTTCCGCTTTCTTATAAAGGCTTGATATTTTTTGCATGTTCCATTCTTGAGACATTCCAGAGTAATAAAATACACCACACTGCTTTTGCTGATTACGATGGAACAAGAATAATGAAGTGAGGCACCGCTGTGACAAAACAATGAAGAAGGATTAGACGAATGAAGATGTATATACTGTATATTACCTAACAAAACAACAAAAAACATGGATTTATCAAATGTGTGTGTTCACTGGTATGTAATTTGAACAAATCCAACAATGTCTAGGCTAAATATGCAGTTGCTTCTTGCAATTCTAATACAATTACACGTAGTAAACTTCTTGCTGTCCAAATGAACACAGATGACAGAAGATATATTATTGAAACAAAAGCGAATTGTATGCATTTTATTGTAGACATTATTAAATAACCGTAATAAGCTATATAGCTGGATAGATAGAAGCAAACTTTAAATGAGTAAGTATTTGTTGAGTCAGTGAGCCTCTCGCTGTCTCCCTCAATCTAACTACGTATCGCTGTTCATACACTTGGTTTTGCATGTCCCACCAGTTTGACAAATAAACGAGAACAACATGTCCTTGTTCTGGATGAACTCCAGCCAGCTGCCTACTTCCTGGAACAAAGTCTTACACATTTTCGCTAAGAACAAAGTGTAAATTCTCAGAAGACAAATGGAAAAACAACACAAACGAGAAATGTATGCGATGCGTGTACATTTATGTACTTATTATATGTGTATAAAACAAAACAATTTACTACAATGAAACTTGTTAGTGGAAGCCTAAAATAAAACGTTTATAAAGTTTATTGTTGTATAGTATATGACGTTCTAGGTATTTTTCGCTACGTTTGTCTATGATTTCATACAAAATACAAGAATATACCATGAGAATGTCTTGAGAATATACAAGATGAGATGGTAAAAATATAAGACCTGTACTCAACATGGCATATAGTCTTCAAGAAACTGACACATTATGTTTTGCGGAACAATGGAATGAAACAAAAGGCTGATTGTGCAAAACTAATTGTTGCTATAAAAAGCATTTCTTTGTACGAATGGATATACACCAAATACTAACCATATATATGTATCTGCTCCGTTTTTATAGTGTCCACATAATTTAAGTTAAAGTAAGTGGGTTATAATGTCATCATCTTGATAACCACTGAGCTGTATAACAAAATGTGCTGAGTTTAAAATTGTAAACTGACAGGCAAGGAGAAAGATCTAGTTCCAGTGGCATATTATCTGGGACATTTTATGACAGCACGTCTTGAGATTGGTGGTTTCTAAAAGATTTTGAGGATGTCCACCAAATATTGAGGACAAAAGGGAGAAAATAGCTTCCTAACGAAATCATTATCCTTCGTACACAATTGTATTCTGTATTATTTTCTACAGTACGCATTGCAATTTCATTCAGCGCAAAACATGTTTGTATCGACAGAAAAAAAATCTACGAGAACATTTTGATGCTTTACTATTCTCTTTAAACTACATGAACTCAATGTTTATGATAGCTTTTTGGAATCCTTTTTTGATAACATCTTGTATCCAAGTACTTTGAATAATGCACAAGAAACCGAAGGCATTACAACATTTATCCTATCTATCCAGTATTGGACTGGGATACAGTAAAAAAAAAGTGTACATGCACAAAAACATACGCATACTTTGTCAGTGAACATTTGAAAAAGTACACATATTTAGCATGAATGAAGTATGCAAGTATCATTTTCGCAAACAGCAGTAACAGTAACAATTGTTTATATTTTCAACTGAGAATTCATGCCTCAACTGATTCAGGAAACAAAGGTGTTTTTGTTGGTGGCGTTTTCTGATATGGACGGATAGAACGCACGACTTCACCAGATAAAAATGGACGTTGTGCATCCTCCCTCGTACAATTTACGTTTCAAGTTTATTGAATGACATGACGGCATAGAGGCAGAGTTTCCGTAGTGTAGACAGTGCTATATATCTGTTGTGCTGTTCTTATTTTATACTATGTTTATAAAATAGCAATAACAACAGCATTTTTATTTTCTCTTCTCCCCATATTCTCTTTAGTTATTTCTTGGTTATTCCGTACGAGGGAAAAGTACTATAGTATTCTTTATATCAGAGCAGAGGAAACCCCGTATATTCCAAACAACTATACAAGTCCCGGTTAGTTAGTATTCCACAATCTACAACTTGCACGCATCCAAATAACAAGCAATTCCACTGTCTATCCATCCATCAACACTGCTAGCCTTCTGTGTGTGAGATGTTTTCGCGTTGATGCTGCTATAAAAATTGTTCGAACATTTTCTATCATTTTGTTAGCTTGTTATATGAATCTGATAGAGTACAAATGTTACTCTATTTATAACACGAAATTCATATGTTACCATTAAAACAGTGGATATTTTTTCTACATATTCTGTTTAACAGCGTAATAAAATAAAATACTGCTTTGTTCAGCTTATATTTTCTTGTTTTCGTCCAAATTGCTGCTCAAAGCCAATCTCTGTTTCACCAATGACCACTGTCCTTATTCGTTATCAAGAATCTCTACGATTTTCACTGATTGGATAATGAACATTGTTCCACATGACATGTTTTACCAGAAAGTGATCATCTTGAAGTACTTCACTTTGATGCATATATGTACGATTGCTAATGCATTATATGGGGAGTTAGAAATTACGACAATTTATCATCTATTTATATTAGGTGAAAAATAGTTTCGCTTCTGCAAAAGAGCAGCTTAATAGTCGTGACGCAAACTTCTCCGGTTTTCATGAATAAAAAATGAGGAATTGAGTGGCAGAGTTTGTTCTTTCTATAAACGTATTCACTTTTTGACTTTGTTTGCTAAAAAGAGAGAAAGTTGTACAATGAATGTGTGTAGGTATGTATGTATATATTTATTATAGATTTTTTGTTATAAAAGTTTGTCTTATATCAAAGCAGGCCACACAACGCATTTTTATTATGCAGGCAACTACCCTCATAACATCCTGGAAATAATCGTAAAATAAGATTGAAATCACCAATCAGATCACACTATTACTTCCTATTATTCTACTCTGTAGGGTTCGGTGTAAGATAAAAAGTCAATATCGAGTTAAATGGGAAAGTTCCATTTGCACAGATACTGCACGAATCACAAGGGCACACGTTTTATAAGCCATATATTCTTTAGTATCATCAACAACCAAGGGTATGCATTGAGTTTGCACGCACATTATACCTATTTTACTTGGTTTAAATAGCAGTACTTGACTCACATATCTTGCACAAATGTAAATATACGTATATATCCTGTTTCATTGCAGTTAAATAGGAAAAGAGCTACTTTCAGCTATCGATCAAAGCACTGACACAAAACTGGCCTTTTCATCTTTTCTGACTTTCCATTCAGGAAACTAAAAGGTATTTCTGTGACGGTGAGAAAGAAATATCTAGTCGGTGAGAAACAGCATAAGAAAATATTGTGACATCTATAGATTCATACTTTTTCTTTAGTTATATGCACATGACATCTCTACATATTTTATTACTATGTGTGTATTAAGCAACTTTATGTACTCCATTAAAAGACACAGCGTCATACAAAATTCATTCAAAGCGGATTCACACCTTATTCACGTTTTTTTTATGTATGACTGGATGATAAGCACGAAGGACAAAAAGGGTCTTACATCGATTCGTCGTATTACAAGTCACACAAAAAGAAACTCTTCCGTAATTCATTGTTATTTGTTCCTTGTCCTTTTTTTATTTTCTCCGTTTGAAAATGTCATCTTCAAGTAAAAAATGTAGCTACAGTTAAAAAAAGTCTTGTTTTACTTACTTGACACTTTCTTTACTAATGGACTTTTTGGCTGGAAGGACTGGTTCTCCAACAGAAGATGCGGTACTTCTATCACCTGTCGTTGCTCCTGATGAATGCTGTCCATTAGGCAGGCACGTGCCTGTGATAACAAGTTTAACACTTTTAACAACACCGTTCTCACTTACTATACAGGTGTAGTACTAACAGTATCATCCCCTTTTTAAAACACCATAATGATAATGATGAGTAGTACAACAAAACAACAGCTATTTTTATCATTAGCTTTCTAGTGGCTGGACTATTATTACCTATTACTACAACAAGCTATTTCAATAGCATTACCACCACCAGCAAAGTGAAACGTACTAGAAAGGTCCTCCTTAATTGGACTTTTCTCTCAAAGACACATAAGAAACCAACTTTTTTCTATTGCTTTCTAAACTACTGTCATTAAATTTACAACTACAACCATTACTTCTACTTCTCACATTATCATTATCCCTTCCACCAGCTACAAAATTAGTACTACTCTCATTATCGACATTACCAATAACACTGTTGTTAGTTTTGCAACTACACAGACAACAGGGCTTTAATATAAGGTGATAGGATTCACCATTAATTGTGATATTTTTACCTCCAACTGAAGTGCTGCCGGTACTAGAAGTGTTGACACCAACCACAGTAACAATACTACTACTACGCTTACTAGGTGACAATTCAGGTCCACTGGTTATATCAGCTCTCGTTGTAACAGTGGAAGTTGGAGTAGAACGAGATGGGCTCGGTTTCCCCTCCTGACTTTCCTCGCTCGTAGTACCACCACCACCGGCAGCAGCAGCGGCAGCAACCGTTGTTCGATGAAGAGCTGACTGCGAACTGTTTAGAACTTCGGATGCTGTAGTTACGTATATAGGACTTCCAGTTGCCGCTTCGATTAGACCATTCAGTTCTGCTGAAGTTTCTCCACTCTCGGATGGGGCTTCGCTCAGCTGAAATACATACAAAGAGAAAGAGAGAAAAATAAGAACGTGTGTGTACTCGAGAAAGAGGGTATTCTATCAAGCAGGAAGGCAACAACAAACGAAAAAAGTTTTGCCCTGCTTCTTGTTTGCTTAAAATCCTCACTGGATTTGCATGGTAGTCTTGTGAGTTGTACTTGTACCACAAAAAAAGTTTTTTTTCTCGGGTAAAGCATTAACATATTATTTGTGTTACCATTATGCTACATCCATTTTTGTGTGTAGACTGTGGATTGTGACTTGAGTTTTCTGTAACTTGAAATACATACACACACATACATGTGTACACACTATTACGCTTGCTTTCACTTTTTACTATTTATTCAACAAAAACTACTACCATTACTTGCGTACCACTTTACTGAGAAAGACCCACTTACATAAAAATAGCATACACTTGAATTCTTCATTGTGTTATGGCTAATCTTCAAATATAAAATGAAAATTGTTATCATTATCCCTATATACACGACATGAATACCAACTAAAAACAATTCATGAATATGCACATGCACACTGCAAGGACTACTTTTGTCAAAATAAATTTCTTAAACAGCCATAATAAATGATTATTCTTACTAAGTAATTCTTATGAAAAAATAAGCTTGCTAATCGAATTCTTTCTTGATTACTCACAAGAAAAATTGCTTTTGTGTCTATAAAAGAGCACACTTGCATATAAAAAAATACGCGACATATGCGACAGGATTAACCATTATATGTGATTTTTTGTAACAAGCTCTCAACCTCAAGTGTACTTGCAACCAAGATTACGATCGCCTTGTTAATGTGTATCATCTCGAGTCTGGAGCACATGAAATACTGCGCTTCGAAGATTCATTGTACTTGTCGTTGAAAGAGTTTTAGCTTATATGATCATTTAACGATTCATAAACCAAAAGCAGGAGAAGTGAAGTTTAATGGGGAAGAGGTATCATGAATAATATGCTACACATCCATTACATGAGTTGTTGTAAAATCCTAATGCAATTTTCAAATCAACCGACAGACAAGAAAAGGGTAAGTGATTTTTCAGCAACGACGACTGAAGACTGAGAAAAGTTACAAAAAATAGGGAGATAAACCCACGGAACTGCTGTTTTCCCAGGATATCGCATAGCTTGCAAAGAAATAACGTAGCATGATTACAAATAATAAATGATGTGTGTTTAGTAAATATATCCATTTGTGTACATTCTATTCTAATCTTATATTTATGACTCCAAAAATGACTATAGACATGCTTTTAACACATGCTAGAATATATAGCATCCTTCGTATTCTCTTTACAGCCACAAGATGCATTTTTGAGGGTAGTGACATTCTGGCTTGTCACTGTCACCACACTTGTCAAAACGCTTTTTACGCATGTATTTCATTCGTTAAATGAGCATGATGCATTAAGCGGAATAAGTAAAAAGAAACTGAGAAATAGGTATCATTGAACTTCATCCAACGAAACGAGATGATGCGGGATATATTACGTTATATCTATGCACGCAGGGAAAACACGCTGAATATTTATGCTGTATTATATTTGGTACGATAGCACACACTGTTCTCTCTTCCCCTATTAAATACTTGTCATGCAAAAATAGAACCATAATGGGATACGTATTTTTCTTCATCACAGTTTGTGGTTACTATCATTAAATGTGACGTTTTTTCTCTATAAGGTTTCTTTCCTTTTGTTTGTTTCTGTATCCAAATAAGAATGAATGCCAGATTCCTCCTTGCATTTATCCTCTCTCTCTCTGTAAAGGTTGATGACGATTGCCTACATATGTGGCATTTAAAGCAGAACGTGCAGCACAAAAAAACTGTATATGGAAATTATAGTAAGCATATTTCTACATTTTTTTCGGATCACTCTCTGTGTGCGTTGCGTAGCCTATCATCATGAATAAAAGCAGCTTTTTTGTCATTTCTTTTTCGTTTCGTGTCTTGTTCCCTTTGTGTGTCTCCCAAATTCCGTAATGAGGCTGGCTAACCAACAAACGACAGCTAAAGCAAAAAAACGGAGAACAAAAGGCAAGGATGTAACAAGTAACAAGACAGGATGACGCTCTTCAAAGATAGTATGGCTCCTTTGAAGAAAACGAAGAAGAATGGTAGCTTTGCGGTAGTTGGAGCAGATTTTAGAGGCAAATACTATTTTATTTTTTTGTCTCTTGCGTCCAACTTTTCCGTTCAAACCGAATGATCGTCTTCTTCTTCCTCCAGAGCAAGAGCAAGTATTTGGAAGTAGTACCAAAAGGCCGTTCCAATGTCAGCATAAGAACATTTCCTTAGGCAGTTAGCATCGTATCTTTTTACTGTTCTAAAACTACTTAGTTTCCTTCCGACTGACGTACACTACTTGGGAGCCTTTCTTACAATACATCAGGGCCACTGTGATACTTCTTCTCCACGAATGCCCAAAAGACATCACCAGCACCATCACCCTGCAATGCAACATATGTGTACCCATGTGGGCAAATGAATGAGCCAGAGTCTCCTTAAATTGCATGCATGCATACAGATACAGAGTCATGTCAAAAACCGTTGAGCACGAACAAGTTCTTTTGTATGCATTGCAAGAAAATCATGTCTCTTCTTCTTTGCGGTTGGTTGGTACTTCACATCATTCCAGGAACTTTTTTTTTCTTTTTTATATTTTTCTTTTACTGACAATGCATCTCTTTTTGCTTTGACTTAGAAGAGCAACTTGATGGTTTTTTCTTTAAGAAAGAGAGGAGCTTCAATAAAAAAATATGCTGTTTCGGCTGTATTTAGTTAAGCATACATGATGTGTGGTTTCCAACAAAAAAAAGTTGACAATAGTTTCGTCCTTAACAATACGACATATTCCACTTATACTTTTTGAAAACTCTTTGAATTTAACTTGAAAGAAAAAATACTTTTCCATTTTTTTCTTATTTTGTAGAACACTTATGATTTTTTCATACATTCATCAAGAAAGATGCAAAAGAAGAGAACTAAAATTCTACGAAGTTACTTCTTGCCACCACTAATGGGGAACACACTACACACACATTACATACCATAAGGCTTAATGTTGATAAGTACATATCATTTTGCAAACAACAAAGAAAAAAGAAGTGTGCAGTTTAGAGTGCGACATACCGTAAGGAAATTCCGTTGTATGCTTAAAGCTCTTTGGAAGAAACCAGTCGGTTACTTTTCTAAAGTGCTTCCGTATTCTCTCTATAATAGTAATAACGATGATCTCATTCATATCCTTTGACTACTTTAAAGAGCTAGGCTCTGAGTATCATCTCTGCACCACCATCTCAGCAAAAGGAAAAAATAGTAAAGTATATACAGTACAGAGCCATTTTCTTGTGTATATTATTATGCAATATTCGTGGGTTATAACATTCTTTCCCACTCTGCAACCTTCATTTTCTACTACATACTTATTATTAGGCCTCATGTGAAGCCAATTCACCGCATTCCTTTGGGAATCTCCTTTTGCAAGTTAAATATATCATATCTCTGTGTTTTTTCCACGACGGTATGTTTGACGGCGCGGCGGCAGAGCTCAGTGAAAAAAAGATGTCTTCTAATTTTAAGAAGATGCACATTTTTCCCCTTTGTAATTCGTTTTGTAAGGAAAGGCGTGCAATGCAATGTAGGCTGCGTGCGGGTTAGAAAAGCCATTATATTTTGTGGATTGTGTTATAATGATGGGACACACAATTTCACACACATAGACAAATTCGAATTGTGGAAATAAAACGCAAATAAAAGAGTGGCATACGCAAAACACTACGTTACATTGTGAATGGACGACTGACTTTGTTTAAAATGAGGAGATCAGAGGAGGCGAAGGCGACATACATAAAGCAGGAATGCTCATTTAAAATACTCAGGAAAATTTAATGCTCGTGTCTCCTCGTTTATCTCCCTCACATTGCACTGCAAAAGTTATTATGCCCTGTAGTACTTGTGACTTGTACCTTGTACTGCAGTTACAAAAAGGAGAAATTTATTGTGACACCTTGACACTCAGCTGCGCCTTACAATGAATTTAAACGTCAAGTTTTTCAGATTTCGGAATTACATTTCACTGGCAGCGGTGTTGTGCTGTGACTGTGTGTAAAAGCGCACGAAGAAGGTTATTAGTGATTGGGGAGTTTTCAGTGGTACATAAAATGGCAAGGGAATTGAGAGGAAACTTGATAGCAGTAAGTTTTAAACCCACACATGCCTAAAGTTGCATTATCCTGCCAATCATACTTAGCATACAATGGACCTAATAAATATTGTCGTATTTCTATGAGAAAAAGTTTTCTTCAGCTTGTTTCAATTGAAATGAAGCGGTACGATTGCTAAAACAGACCACATACATATAATAATAAAAAAGACTTGTGTGACTGTCTCATGATAGTATACACATATTGACGTGCAGTTAGAAAATCCACGTTCACGTAAAAGAAATAAGTCAAAAGCAAGTTTGAAAAGTTTTCTCGTTTAGGCACATGCCACCATTCGATGGAAAATCTGATTTGCAGAAACTTCCAACCTTAATCTACTAAAACTTTATTGAATGTGCAAAAAAATAGCTAAAGTTTGTGTCTGGTGGTACCCGGTGGTGCGTACCAACCAGCTATCATCTTCAATCAGATATTAGTTTTTTTATTTTTGCGGTGCTGTATATATGATGGTTTCAAGATATGCACGAGAACTTTCTTTTTTATTTCCAATTTTAGGCACGTCATAAATGGAGAAAGTGTTTTAAGAAAGAACAGCACAAACATATTGTTCATATTACAGCAACGCCATCCCGCTTTTACGTTTCAAACTAGGCCTTTGTACACAAACAATAATTTCAATAGTTGTCTCTTTTATTTAACTTACCAACAATTCTTTACATTCTGTTGCGAAACTAGAAGACGAGGTCATGTCCTTCTCTTATTAATTCCGTTGCTTACTTTCTTCCCAATGACAGGACTACTACAACTCGTGCCTGCCTGACAGTGCTATGGTAGAGTAAACATGGGACTAGAGCACGACAAGTAAAATGAAAAGAGATTGAAAGTTGTCATCATCTTGGTTCAATGATCAAAACAATTCAAGATGACAGAAAAATGCCTTAAATGTGAACTAAAGTTGCACGAGTGACTTTGCTATATTCAGTTCGGTGTAAACCGCAATACAGCCAATTATTTGGCTGTGTTTACAGGGCAGCATAATACCTCATCGCACATAATTTTCCAAGCCAGCAAATTTTAAACAGTCACTGTTCTACTTCAAAAGGTTTGGAATTGATAGTAATGGAACAAGGTTAAAAAATAAATAAATACTTACTTCTATATTTGTTCAATAATTTGAAAAAGTAAGAATTAATTTGGATGGAAATATTAACCCAACCGAATTGGATGAATGACTTAACCAAACAATCATGTTTTTAATGCAGGATTCAGGGGGATCTAAGATCTAATACGAAATTTTCAAATACGGACTTCAACTATTTATAGATGTATGCTATAAATTAATCGTTACAAATTTGTTGGTAGGTCATGATTTTCTTATTCCATTTTAGTTTGTATATTAACCATGTTGTAAAGTTAGAAAGAGGAGCAGTGGATGATTCACATGTGAAGCAGATTTACATGAAGACATAAAAGTGACATCCATCCTCCTCTTCTCCCCACACGAAGGAATAATCCTATTTGGCAGGCAAAACTGGAAAACGTTAAGGAAAACATATTTGGCTATGTTGCTGTTGGTAGAATTGCAAAACAAGATGACAAAAGTCTCTATAAAGTGCACCTATAACATATGTACACGAGTGGGTGCTTAAGAATAGGGAGCACATGACATTCTGTTTTCCCATTCCAAACAGGATCAAATGCAATGCCTTTTTGTGCCACATCAAATAAATTAAGATCTGTGCATGTCAGCAGTCATGAAATTTCTTTGAATAATACGCATCACGATTTTGATTCCCAACATCTGCTCATAGGAACATGTACAATGAGAACGTACATCGTTACAAATCTTATTCCAAAATCTAACTCCTCTCATAAAACCTACTTATTACGTAAACAAATATGGGTGACGTATTTTGTATGTGATTGTAGAATAAATGGTAGAACGGTTCCATGTTGTAGTATATTATAAACACACGAGTCAAACCGGAAAACTATATAAAATTCTAAACTTGGCCCAATCTCAGTCAAAAACCTATACATATTGTATACAAGTACTATGTTTGTTTTGTACTATCGTAGCTGGGGACTTTGCCAAGAATTACACATTTTTATGATAATCGCTTCCTTTAGCTTCTTCTTCAAAAAATTTATCAATACATAAAAAACAAGGACATCTCCAAATATACGAATTGAGCTGGAAAACATTATGGTGCAATCCTTTTCGATATTTATGTTTTGAAGTTTTTTAATATTTTTTTGTTTGTTATAATTTTAAAATGGGATTTTTGCGGCTGACCTTTTTATATGCACATATTTTTGTGCATCCATTTTTTGGTTCGGTCAATAGAGAAATGAAGTAAACGCGTAAGAGCGCATACTGTGTAAAATAACACGATATTGTTCACAGATCACCAAAATGTACACACAGAATTGGATTACAGTAATTAGCATGATGCCAGATAATTTAAATAAATCATCACAAACACACACTCCACTTGTCACTAAAGCTGTATGATTACTGATTAGTAATATTCTCATAAAATACACTTTGGTCGTATTTCCACTAAAACAATGACTAACACACCTTGTGTGTGTGCATGTATATTTTTATTTTTAACGAACATTGGCCATCAATAAACCCCTAAAACATATCAGCAAGAGGATGGGATACACCCAGACCACCAGTAATCCATAACCATGCCCTTCGAAATCAAATAGGCAGGGCCAGAAATGAGAATAAAGGTGGATATTTCTACTGCATGTCTATTTTCACACTGCTAATTTTACAACAGGAAATCAGCACTGATGATGAGCCGATTCTGTGCACTCACAAACAATCTCATCATCTTCACATTAAAATTCATGTTTGCATATTACATGCACCATAACATGCACGATTCAACAGCAACACATTTCTACATCTATTTACTGTGTCTGTGTCTATCAATGACTGCAATCTAAATACAACAATCACCACCACCACCACACACACACACAGACTACAAAATAATGATATGCTAAATAAAAAATAAATAAGCTTCAACTGATTTTTTTTATAACGCATTAAACCATATTATTATCGCATTGTCTTAAGCCGATAATGCAGACAGATAATTGTGGGCTGAATTGACAATGCCCAACGCTTGCTGCTGCCAACACGCTAACCTAATACATTGTATTATACACTCTTGTCATTATGATCACTATTAACGTTACACAGGTGAAACCGTGATTATTATTGGTAAACTCACATTATGCATACGCATTCTCAAAAATGCAAATGCAAGTGAGAAACTGACAATGTCTAAAATGATACGCGATATGATACGCTATACGTTCACTCTCTTACAAGCTTACGCTGTAACGACTGGGGTTCAGATGAGTCAGAGAACTCAATGTATTGTAAATTCGCATATTTATTCGAGGGTTAAGCTAACAAAAGTTGTAGAGGAAGTCTTTTACATGTAGTTTCAATAATGCATGGTAGATTTCTAACGATAATTGTTAGTATATCGAATGCATTGAACAGAGATGTACTTTGTTTGCAAAAGTAAATGCATCAAAATCTCAAATTACTCTCCAATGGAATTTTTGCTGACCCGCCTACTAACATGTGGGTACATGGGTGCATAGTATAATTATTAATAATACTTGTATGTTCGTGAAATATGATGACTGAAAAATGTGCTGGCACAACAAGTATGTCTGAAATATGCATA
>JAQFZH010000663.1:0-28964 GCA_034695485.1 Entomobrya nivalis | reverse complement strand
TACTACACAGGCTTTATGGGCTCTCCGGGATTTTATGATGAAGGATGCATTGAATTTGCACAAAACTAGTTAAATAAATTATTTAATTTGATGATGAAGAGAGGAGAATGGAATTTGTGAATTTTTAAATTCTTCTGTTTTTATTATATCTGTTTTTCTTATCTTATTTTTATGGACATGTTTTTAAATGTTGGCCAAAGGTTAAATAAATAAGAAATCTTGTGTAAGTAATTTCTAATATAAGTCTAATAATTAATGGGAAAACATTGAAGAAAAACGAAGCTGTATAATTTTTAAACTTTGTGGGAAATATTAATCTGTACAAGTAGTAAATTTTGTTCCTCATTTTTTTCGTTAACATTACAATAATTAGATATGCAATTAAATTTTTACAAGTGAATATATCAATTATCATATGAGAATAATTAGTTTTTTTTAAATTTCATTAAAGCATCATCATAATAGTTTATTCAACAATTCACAAATTATGCTTAGAAATAATCATCGTAATCGTATCATCGAAAAAAGGGAACCGTTTGATATCGATTTAGTATTTTGTTGTGCTTCCATCTTTTTATCTTATTTTTCATTATGCAAAATTAAATGTTAAAATGACAGAGTAAATGAAATTTAATTTAATTTATCTCGTAATGTACTTAGATTACTTAATTTTCAATGTTTAAAATCCTTGAGTGGGTCAGTCAACAAAATTTCTGGTCTACCATCTCCACCTTTAAAATTACCCGTGTCACTATTCACATTCCTCGGATTACCCCAACTTTTAATTAACCAATTCCAAAATCCGCTAAAGGACAAGACAAATGTGTCATCAAATTCTAATTGCATATCTTCATACAATTTTCTCAGTCTTAAATTTTCCTCTTTGGCAAATTTCAAGTCATTCTCCAACTTCGTCAGTTTTGCTGAGGTCTCCTGCAATTTTGAAGAAGTTTGGTACATTGAACCCGAGTATTTTGCGAGAAAGTCTTCCTTTTGCGATTGACACGTCTTTAGGTCAACTTTGAGTTCTCGAGCTTCTTCATATCTTTGATGAATTAACGACTCCCGAAGACTATTATGATCATGTCGAATATTCTCACTGAGTTGCATCTGAGCGAGGAATTTCTCATTTTGAAGTTTCCCATTCAAGTAATAAGTGGTAAATGCAAGGAGAAAACTGGCCAATGCGGTGAATATCAAGTAGCGTAAATACTTGTTAAACGTTTCCGGATCAATATTACGTTTTCCTACATTTCTCATGTTTCCAGACCTTTTCCAAAACTAGAAATAATTTTTTTTATACGTTTTCATTTGTTTTCAAGGTTAAAATACGTAATAATTAAATATTAGTTACCTGACGTGATGTAGATCGCTTTTGACCTGGAATGGCTAGAATGCCGTTACATTTCGTTTTAACCGCTAATTTTTCTATAGGCTTATCGGTCAAATTGCTCTCGGATAATTTTTCGGTCTGCAGTTTCTCTGCTTCTCTGACAAGATTCTGAAGCAGTTCATTTTGCTGGGAAATAGCTTTAAAATTTAGACGTTAAAAGTTATAAATTTTTCTTTAAAGCAGTTCTTAATTAACTTGTGAATTAATATTAAAACCTTACACTTCAGCTGTTCTATCTCCATGTCAAGTGCATCCAGAATGATCTCTTCCTCATCATCACTCAAATCTTTGGCTTGGTTCCCTTCACCCGAATAACCTTCGGTTGAAATATAATCACCTTCATCCTCCCCTCCACTCAAACATATTTCACCGTTCTCTATTGAACTGTGATACCGATGCAAAACTACAAATGATTGTGGTTCCTCCATATTCTCTTCATTATCCTCCTGGTATAAAAATGCGCTCATTTTTCTTCTTACACGAAACGATACACCAGCTGACAAAAATATTTATCTAAGTTAAATATATTAATGTTTTAAAAATCCAAAATAGAAAAATTGTGTAATTCTAATACCGTATTCACATTAATCAGTTACTATTTTACCAGATATTCATTTAAAAAATAAAATAATCTACCCGAAATATTAAAAAAGATTTTTAAATCAGACAATTATCCATTGTTAATATTTGTTCCGAGCTAAAAAAATGTTGTATTTATCTCTTAACTCGAAAAGTTGATAGTATTTTTTAATTCACAATTTTTAATTAAATGTTTATTACCACTGGTAATTTACCAGCACTAAATACATTAGAGAATTATTAGCCCACAATATACGACTTATACTAGTTAAGTTGTTACTATGCTGGAATGAACTCAATACTAGAGAGATGGCTAAAAACAAAAATATTTAGGCATTAAGCATGTATGACAAATACATAAAACACATTCCTTTTTTTGCATTCCATTCGAATGAGTAGTTGGAAGATTATTAAGCGAAGCATATCCACTAAACGAATACCCTATGAGATGTATATTCTTAAAGTATAAAAATATCGTCTATCACTGCATTCATTCATGTCGTATTAATTTCGTACACATAATTTGTTTTATTTTATGCAGTTTTGTTATGCTTTCATTTTAGTCAACTCGAGTTCCATCAAAAATAATGTTATCGTAACCTGGTAAAATGAACGCATGCTTTACCATGTAGATTTACGTACTGAAACATCCTAAAAATAAACCCGCTGTAATAGCGATCATAACGACGGAGCTCAAACGATGCGATAAATGATGAACGAGTTTCAGTTGAGCTACCCTCAGGTTTCACAGACTCCCTTAATTCAGCAAGCACAAAATATTATGAAAAGGAAATGGAGAAAATTAGGAAAGAAACTAGTCTTGTACTCGGAGCGTCCACAAAAGTAACTGGAAATTGTTTGAAAGATGTAAAGACCACAGCAACTGCTGTAAACTCAAAGCTGGAGTCGATTAAACAGTCAATCGAGGGTAAAAATGGAAATATTGATGTGGAAACGATAACCAAGCTTAACGAATTGGATAAGTCTGTAATGAAAATGGAAAGCGATGTGGTCAAAATCAAGGAGCAATTTGAAAGGACACTGGAGCAGCAAAGAGCAACCAAAGAAACGCAAATATCGTGGCAAATTTAGATGTGGGCTTAAAAGTCGCTAGTACTATAGCTGACTTGACGACAACAGCTTTAAAAGGTAAAAAGGAAATAGATCGAATGACAGATTTGATTAAGGATGCGGAAGAGAAAGTGAAAGCTATCGAACAAAAGAGAAAGCAGTTTGATAATGAAATTTTGCCGTATTTGGGGTCGATTTCTGAGCAAATTGGGAGAGTGACTAAGGGAACGTCTGGGCAGTCCCTGGCTAGCCTAGCTGTTAAAAAAATGGGAGGTTAAGGGGCTCTTGAAAAAGAAATCTCTCGTAATTAAAAAGAAATATGAAGTTAGGGTTCCAAGGACATCAAACGATTTGGTGAATATTTACAACAGTTACGTTCAAGTGCTTCAGAACGAAATAATCAAATATTCGGTGACAACAGTCCAAGGTGATGAATCGTTAATGGTTAGTACATTTACGATTGGGGCTGTTTCGAGTTAACCTTTTTATGTATGGTCCAATCTGAAATGGATGGTGAGTGTGTGAGAATTAAATATAAATTGAATTAAGATGCTAAAAAAATTAAAGGCTAAAAAGGATTAATTTATTTTACAGGATTCGATATTCCTATTTTATGAAAAAGTCGGCTATAAAGTTTAAAACTATTGGGTTGAACATCACAACTCATAATGCTGGTCGGCAACAAAAATTAAATAGGAAGTTGGACCATTTTCATGTGGAAATGGTACATAGTGGAATATTTCTGGAGTGGAAAAAAGTGTAAATATTATGTAATATATTTAAACATAATTTTTATATTGTAGTAAAATTTGTGCACATAATTAATTATTTTCTGATAAAAATTGATAGCATGGAAAACGGAGTATTTAAGAACATTTGTGTTAGGAATTTGAAAAAGGGACCATCCAGAAATTTTGTTCGCTGAAATCAACGTGTTTGGTAACGAGCAGTTAAATCAACGGACAAAATTTCTCGATGGTCCCTTTTCCTAATTCCTAACACATTTTCTTTACCAAGTTGTTCATTCATATTTAGTATGCAATTTTTGCACAATGTCATTTTTTAATATTTGAAATATAGTACTAAAATGCTAGATTTTTGGGATGAATTCCGATTTTGTAAATGAGAGTAAATTTATTCTACAAACGACTAATTATTAAATTCCACGGATGTCTTCCAGCTAATTAGAATCAATAACAAAACTATTATTCTTGGTTTACAATTAATGTAATATTTTTTCTGGCAAAACCCATCACGCATAATCAGATATTACGCATAAAAATGACATACATATACATAAGCAACAATTGAATACCCATAAACACATTTAGAAAAATTCACCTTAGTTAATCTTGGTCAAACAATGCACAAAAATTTCCATCACAGCTACGGTGGATTTTGACACAAGCTTACACATTCCTTTGACTGCATTAACTTGTCCGGATAATTTTTTTACGACAACTTGTCAACGACTCGCCCACTTTGGCAACAAAGTTACAACAGACCAAGGTCAAATATAGCAAAGTCAATTATTCCAATGTACGTTATTTGACCAAGTATTTGTGCACAAAATTAAATAAGAAATTCATTTTATACATAGTATAACATAAAGAATTATTGATTCGTTAATATGTAGTTTGATTTAAAACTAACTGCGGATGATTAAAAAAAATCCTCCCCCTCATCTTCTTAGTTTGGCATTGCAATTAGCATAGCAAAGCCAAGGAAATCAGGCAAATTTTGATTCAAAATTTAAGTGAACGCTTTTTCAATAAATAAATAATTTTTATTTAATTTTAACACATTTTTTTAAAACATCACACACATAATTTTTTAAACTTGTATACGTAGTTTTTAATTAATTTTTACATTATATAGATACATTTAATCATATTTTAATACAATTTTCCATAAATACATATTTTTACTTAATTTTCATCCATTCTAAATTAATTTTTTACTTCTACTTGAAATACGATTTTACTTTTTTTTTCTTACATAGTCTATTTTGATTTAAATATGATCTATATTCAATATTTAAATGATTTGTATTTCCATTTAAATTATTTTCATTAAATTCTTACTTAAATTCAATATATTCATTTTAAAATCATCTCTGTTTTAGTTACCACATAACCAAGACTTTTTATTTCATATTTTTAATTCACCTTTTGCATCATTTTATGCATAAAAAATTTCAACAAATCGTAATAATGTTTTTGTTTCGATGTTATCTACATTATATGCATACAGAATTTGTACTAATACTTTCTTATTTTGAACTACATTAAATTCTACAAAATTAAATTCTAATTTTCCTTTTTTGAAGTATTTTTTTATCCCTAGGGACCAACAAACAACTAGAAATGAAGCAAATATTTTTATTACTGTATAATTTGAATAGATATTTAAAGTCACCATTAGAGACTTGTTTTACCGTTGTTCACCAAAAGTAAGTGTGAAAAAGCTTGGAGAGAAGGCATTGAACTTTAGTTTGACTTAAATATTTATGGTGGACTACAAAAACTCGCCAATGCTTCGCATATAACAACCCTGCTACAAGTTGACCTGATGAACTATCTTATATAGTATTGGCCTTTTTTGTAAATCTCCAAAAGAACACAAGCGTCTTATCAAAGTCAATATCGGGTTACTCGTTCATCTTTCTTTTCCAGGTTAAACAGAAAGCAGAAAAGCGATGCCACCAGAGTGAGAAACTTGACAGCAATAAAAGTAAAACTTGTAAGTTAAATTATACTGCAATATATTATGATCTTTGTAGATTTTTTCACATACCGAGACGATAAACTCGTTATTGATATGTACTTGTCCACTTCCTAACCCCAGGGGTTCCTTATCCAATTCCCATAGCATTATCTCCCGTGTGAACGGAGTTTCCCCTACACGAAATCGTTTCGTCTCACAGGGCAGAGTTTGTATCCATTTTCGACATCGATCATTCTGTAATTACAAAATAATAATGTAAATTGAAAGTCAAAAATTAAATTCTCTTAAATATACATCATGTCAAACTTTACTTCATGTGATGCTCTTCGAGCTGGCAGATACGGGAGGATCCCTTTTACCGTATTGTATCCAACCACCGCCAAGACAATTGGACTGGCTTGTTCGTTCAGAACAAATGTTAGAAAATAAGAAAACGTCAGAAATGAGTATACGTGGCTGATGATCAGCATCATGTTATGGGTGGAATTGGTGTTTGAGTTGACCCTTCTCACACCTCTGTACATTAGCCAGCATTCGTCATCCAGTTGTTCAGAATTTGTCCCGGTTTTCTCTTTAAACGATAGATTTTGCTTTATTTTTTCCGCAAATGCGAAAATGTGATGTTTGTTTACCACTGCGACCCAAATGATGAGATCTTTGAAACAATCCACTTGCATATTCCAACAGAACGTGTTCAACAGTCACAATATGCCAAGAGTGTAAGTTGTGGCGTTAAGATCTGTCCCATATTGATCCTGAATGTAAGTTGAGTTTCCTAACTGTTCTGGTGTCCACAAAAGGAAACCTTCTGCTGTTTCCTCTGATTTTTCCAAGATAAGCTCGTTCAATGAGTCGCTCAATATTATTGGCTTCACTGCTGAGAATAGCACTGTCACCAGTCCATTGGCTATTGGGACCCACGCAAGGTTGTTGCTAATTCCATTAGGAGTGCCATCGTTTGTCTGTGATTCGTAATCCATCCAATATTTCAGTGTCGTAGAGATCTTTTCTTGACGGTTTGCCAAGAAATATGTTACATACAACTGAAACAACCCGGCGGTTACAAAATAGCCAATATCGATGAAACCATTGAGTGTTCTATTCTCAAGGAAGGTCAGTATGAAGTATTTGACCAGAATGAACGATTTGAAGGAAGCCAATATTTCCACGTAGCTAACGATAATCTGTTCGAAAAATAGATAACCAATAGATGAAGAAACCTAATATAAAACTTTTGAGATAATTAATAGCTTGAGTCAAATTAACATGTTTTCAAATATAAACAAAAATAAAGTGTATATGCCGCTATGCAAAAAATGGTAGCTAGGTTTGCTAATTTTAGCTGATTTACGATTTTAATCGTATGATCTCATTTATCTGAACATATGAAATGCTCGAAAAGAAAGCGAAATGGAAAAATATTAATTAAACTGTTTGGGTTTCAAAAGTGATTAGTATAAGAAATATCAATGTACATAGGCATATGATTATCGCTATTTTGTTGATGAAAACAAATTAAGAATCTATCATATTTATCATCATTTTGATATTTTTTATTTTTGCTTACAAAAAGCGCTTGCTTTATATTTAAAGTTTTAGTGAGACCTAACAACCTTCATTTCTACATGCAGAAAAATTGCACACGTTACTGCAAATTTGTGACACCCTTTTTTAAGCGTGCAAATTTTACACGTTTATCGTGACAAATATCCTGGTTGCTAAAGATTACAAACATTAAACCATCTTTGAGTATTATTTTTGAGTAAAGTTCCTATAAAAAAACTCGAAACAACCATAGCTTATCGTTATCTTCATCATTAATTTTGTTGAAGGTTTTCGACACTTATTTTCCTTACAGCAACAACAACAGATTATAAATCAAAATGAATGCAGATTCCACCAATGATCTAACTGCTAGTTCAAATTTATTGAACATTGAAGAGGTTTTCCGTGTAAGCCAAAATTAAATGTGCTTACGGTACTATCAAACGAGAAATTAGCAACATCTTTAATTCAGCTAGAGATGCAAATTTGGAGCAAGCGTTGCAAAAAATGAAGTGTTGGGTATGCTTCCTAAAAAAAACTCGATTAAAAAAACGAGCACAGATTAGAAAATCATGAATTGTAAGCAAAATATTTATATTCCCTTGACTTAAATTTTCTTACCACTTCCTTTGAATTTAAATGGCCCCATGATTTTGCTAATTTTATTCATGATCAACATACTAAAATCTAGAATTTCGTTTCTTATAGCTCTAGCTGTACCAATGTTGTTATTCTCTTTTTATTAATGTAATTGATTAAAATTGGGGTAAAGTGCAATACTCAAGTTTTAAGGGCTACCAATACTAGTATTTTGTAGCACTAGTTGGTTTTTTCTCCATATTTAATGGTTTAGTTGTGACTTACCTTTTGAATGACAGACAATGCATACAGACGTCGGGAAAGGTCAGTGTTTTCCTTTCTATCCCATTTGAATGAACTGATGCAGATGTAGTACATGAAATCTAAATAAGCATGCACGTGTTGAGAAGAATAGGTTGTATTAAATCGTATGTCTTTCGTAGATTGCAGCAACTCGTCTGGAATTTCCACCACAAAATCTTCGTCACCTGGAACTCCATCCATCTGTGCTCCTCTTCGTCTTCTTAACTGGCTCGTTTGAGCGGCTCTTTCATCATTGTTCTTTGGTTTTAGTTTGATTTGGTTATTGAGTATATTCTCGTTTCGACCACCTTCACTGTTTCCTGATCTCCGAACTGGCGAAGAAAGTCGTCGTTTGGTCTTCCTGTGTGATGATGATGATGCTGATCCTGGATCACTTTGCGAGTCCCAACTATCATCAAACTCACCAACAATATTATCACCAACCCACAAACTTGTTTCACTTTGCGTCCTTCTTTTCTCTTCTGACAAACCTGCCTGTATTTCTGTGAGACGCCTTCGTGCCCTTGCAACTGCTTCACGACTGTAAAGCTGACGAACGTGAGGTGAAACTGCCAGGTGCCTTGACCAACTTACCTGGGATTTTTTGTTTCCATTCATTGTAATTTTTACAGGTTTTTTCAAAAGAAATCCTTTCAAAATGTTGATAATTACTCGAAATTGAATGAATATAATTGTGCCACTATCAGAAGCCACAATGAAAAATGGTCAGACTACGTGTTTTATGAAAGTGGTCTCATGACCTGTGAAAGAACGTGCAAGGGGGAAACATAAATACACGCAATGTTTCAATAGCCATATCATTTCTCGTCCCCCTTTTTTACCACTGTTGTCTGCTTAATTACCATAATTTAATTCTCTAAAAATTTATTATACCTCGTTGTTTGTCCCTAATTTTTTCTTCATAATTATAGCTGGGCTTTACATTATGTACATGTGAAATTAGTTCCATAACTCTCCAAGTAGAGCGTTCCATGTAAAGTATGAACGCGCGTATAGATGCACCATCGGACTACTTTCACCCAATGAAATATATGTGGTCAAAAACTAATGTACATAAGGTTTCGTGCTGGATTTTCTGAGCAAAGGAAACTTTTCATCCTTTCTTCGGCACTAATTATTTTTTCTTTTCCTCATCAGACAAACGACCTGTTTTACTTTAAGAATATAACCTCCTCCTGTACAGCCACTGAAGTACCTCGGAATTTTGGAAATATCTTTAAGATCAACTTTCACCTAGGCCTGACCGTCCAATAAAATCTTAATACAACCATTAAAGTTAATTTATTGTAAAATATTGTGAATTCTGAAGAAGATCTAATTTTCTTGCAATAAATAAATAGGGGACAAACAAATAGGATGTAAATATTTTTGAGGGAAATAAATTTCGGAAAAAGGGGGAAAACCCAGTCGTCTTAAACGCATGAGAACTATATTCCCTTTTCAATATATATCTTCCAAAATTTATATACACCACCGCATATACAATGTACTTTTAGCCTTATGAGTCATGCCATGAGGGGTTTACTATTTATTCAGTAAACAAAGAAGGGCATCATACCGGGAATGTTTGACATACGTTACGCATTCTTTTACTCTTGGAAAAAAACATTGATACCATTACAATATTTACCGTTTTTAAATATTCTTGACAGCATTACTACAATTTATTTAAATATAAATAGTCAGCGGTTTCTTCTGGACAAGTGCCATTATTATTCAATATTAGTATCTACTAGCGACTGAAGAAGAACTATGCAGGTGTAACGTTTTACATGAAAACTGTTGGAATTTGTACATGCCAGTGGAGGATCAGCAGCGTATTTACGCTCCCTTTTGGTAGCGCAAAAATACGCTACCATGGTAGCGTAAATGCGCTACCTTATAAATAAAATAAAAATATTATTCCTGGTAGCGTATTTGTGCTACCATGGTAGCGTAAATACGCTGCTGATCCTCCACTGTGTTGTGCATTATTACTTGTGTCGGAAACAATACAGTATTATGTGTAAACAGAAACATATGAAATAGGCCAAAAGATATTTACGCATGTTTTTCTTTTAAAAAATTGGAAATGACAAGTACCGCATAAGTTTTTTTTTTCTTTATGAAATGAATAAATCGATTTGAAATTTACTTTATTTACTCATGCAGAGCCGTTTTAATCAAAAGCACATCAAAAAAATATGCTGTCCTATGGATTTTATTTTCTCCTTATATTTTTTTAGGTTGTGTGTAACATTGGGTATGTCAGATCAGACTACTTTGAATCTGGAATAGGAAAAAGAAAACAATATGGTATTTCTCAATTATATATTTTTTACAAGATAACATAACATGTATTACGGTTTTATCGCCCATCTGCTTGTTTATGTTTGGATACAGGACGACGTGTGGTCTTCGCATGACCACTACTAACCTGTAAGGAAAGTTGTTATAAAACTTATTATGTATAGAGTATAATCTTAACACGCAACAGTGTGTTGTTTGTTTGTGTTGAGTATAATATAATTTACCAGCACTAGCAGCATAAAAATAATACTAAAGACAATTGAAATTCCCATTCTTAGGTTATTCATGGTAGCCGTTTTTTGGAATATAGTATTGGATGATTTAGGTTAAGCACGTTATTTTTAAACAGGTAAGAAATCCAAAGTATTATGTCGAAGGAAATTTTCAGCAAACCTTTTTTTGTGCAAGTCGGGGTAGTTGCATGAGTTTGTGCAATGATACATTAATGTCGAAAAAGGAAATTGCTGGTACTACTTCAATTTAATAACGGTTCATTTGGTTATTACGGTGAGCAAAAATGCAACTCATATGTCATTTTATTACTGAAATTAATCTAAAATCGACCATTGTTCTTATACTTGTCTGCATGCAATCTCTGACGTAAGGAGATATAAAAGTGTAAAAAACTACAGTTAAGCTGACAAAATACATCAAAATAAATCACACTTAAAATACATCATAAAATGTATATACGAAATAATGTTTTTTTAGTAGGTACAAAGTTCATCCTAATAATAAGTTCATAATAAATCGTAATTAAATACAATAAAAATTGAGCATGTACAATAGTTGTAATGAGAGATGTCATTTTATGTGTAACGAATGAGCTATCTATGCAATTTCTGATAATGATAACGATATATATATGATCTAAATAAAGTTATCATTTCACTGGCAATAACAGTACGAGCGAGAGTCATAAATCAATGTAAAAAACTCTGCATTGGAGTTCATTCCAAGTTCATTTGGAAAAGAACTATATGCAAACGAATGACAAATAGAGTACGATTTTAATCCCAAAATGCCTTTTAACAACGTAGTATACTTTATTGCGGACAACGATCTTCTGGATGCCAAATAATATTTTACCAAATTTTTAATTGTATTTATACCGAATCGTTTCATATTTTTTGGGGTTTTATGAGAAAATTTGTGAACGAAATTTAATGGAGATTTTTTATTTGTGAGATTATCTATATGAATATAAAAACCGAAAAATAAGCAGTTGGATTATGAAAATTATTTTATGCGCCCTATGTAGGGACTCCAAAGATAGACCTAAAAAGTATCAAGTGACCCCTGTGCTCCAGGTACATTGAACGTCTTCACGCGAAAAAGAGGAAGATGACCGACTGGGAGAACACTTTGAAGGCAATCAAGGAAAATACCAAAGTCCCCGATGAGACCAAGCTGCCAAGACACTGGCTATGTAATGGGGTGGGTGTTCATAGAACTACTACACAAGCTTTATGGGCTCTCCGGAATTTTATGATGAAGGATGCATTAAATTTACACAAAACTAGTTTAAAAAATTAGCTGAGTTGAGAGGAGAATAAAATTTGTCAATATATTTATTTGTCTCTGTTAATATTTTTTCTTATTTTTATTGCCACAAATATGTTTAAAATGTTGGCCAAAGGTTAAATCAAACCTTTTGTAAGTAATTTGAAACATGAGTTGGAGGTGATAATGGTCCCTCCTTCCTGGATAAGCGACGGGTACTGGAGTACCTGAAGGCGATGTGCGCTTGATCTATATGGAATGCTGTTAATGATCAAATAAGGATACTCAAGAAACTTGTTGTTCATCGCTCTATTGGCAGCACACTGTCATTTATTCCCTACAGCTTCTACATTTCTAAGCTTAAACTAGGTAATTTGATCATACTATTTCATATCTTGGTTCTGGATTGTCAGGCATCAGTGGGTAATATGCACCTGCTACAGAGTAAACTAATTAATGCGAGAAAAATAATAATTATTCTGTAAAAATTAGTTAATTTGTTCCTATTTTTTTGTTAAGATAATTAGAAGTGCCACTAAAAATTTCCAAGTGGATAAATCAATTATCAAATGAGAACTTGTTTTAGTTTTTTCATTTCTTCAAAACATATCATCAAGTCACTCAACTAGAGACAAGTGCATGCTAAAAACCAAAATCCTTTAGAGAATCGGCTATCAAAATTTCTGCTATCAAGGTAGGTTATTTTAAGTCATAATTTTTAGTCATGAGTCATCATCATGAAAATGTAACAAACAAACGTGACATCTGAAACGTATATGTATTTAAACCATTTTTTTATAATAAAACGCTCTAGACCAATTTATTATGCTTAAATAATGGGTATAGCTGAAATAATGTACTTATCGTAGCTATTACATGATCAAGTACAAATATTGAATGTTTACATACTCATATCAATATCATACTTGCGACTTATTTGTACCTGTGCTTATCTAAACAAATTTACTTAAACACCTAGATTTATTATTAAGAACTATATTTCTTTCATCGGCCTAAAAATGATCTCGGCCTTCGCCTTCCGTCGTGCTTAGTCAAGTCAAAAGGTTGGGGTAGTGCTTCAATCGTTAACATATCTGTAGTATTCCCTTGGGTTTCTTGATTCTCCATGGTGACAGTATGCTTGATGAAATACTTCATGGGCTCTTTTGAAATAGGTGTTGGACAGTTCAGCAATTTGTCAAAGACATCTTTGTATTTAGACAATCTCTCCACTTGATCACCTTTCCCATTATATCCATCATCTTTACTTAGAACGTTGCTCCAATCAATCATGCTTGATACATTTTTTGTTACTTGATACAAGTAAAAATTTGTGTTAACAAATGGAAGAATAACATCCCACTGGAATTCCTTTGGTTCGGGTTTGAGGTACACGTTAAAAACAACATGCTTATTCTACAAAGTGTTTCGATAATTAAATATTCATATATGTATATGTATATATATATAAGTAGTATATTAGTTAAATATATCTATAAAAGCAAATCCCCTCCTTACCTGATCAATTAAAGGAGTTTTCAATGCAATAACTCTCCCAGTCATAATGAATGCAATACTCGAGTAATTTGTGCTGAGGTGTTTGATTAAAAAGTCTGTGAATATCGACCAAATGTTCTCGTGGGATGTAAGCCAGGCGTTAAACATAAGTACTCCTAGACATTTTGTATATATGTTAGAAATATCATTATTCTATTCGTAAGTATAATCAGAAAGTAATATAATGGTATATACCTTGTTTAACCCATCCGTCTAAAATGCAGTCTTGTTTGTATTTTTTCAAAATCTCCGTTGGTATTTCAAGCTTATTTGGCATGGTGCTCGTTTTATCCAAAAGCTTAAGCTCAAAGTTAAGATTTTCTAGAATTTGTTTCGTCGTATTACTTACACATCTATTGTAAGCAAAGCCACTAGGTCTGCAATTTGGGGATAAGTACTGGCCAAGAATGACAACTCGTGTTTGTTCTATTGGAAATCCATTCATGAAATTAAAAATCATGGAAGAATTTCTACTTCGGTGCTTGTCTCTGAGAATTGGGTATAACTGAAAGAACCAAATATTTGCATAACAGTGAAACATTATTTTGTAAAGTAAATATTTATGCTTAATTTACCTTGACGAGGTAAACCCAAAATTGGAATATTCCATCGGTATTGGTATCAGAAGGGGTATTTAACTCTTGGTATATTTCTTTGACGGCCTTTATTTCTTCACGGCTCTAATAAATGCAATGAAATAAATGGACAATTCTAATTAAAATTGGAGTAATAGTTTAACTTGAAAATCATGAATGAGTGTAAAGAATATATATTTAAATTTGAAATCATCAGCTAAAACTTACACCTTCGTTAAATCTAAACGATGGAAGTATCCCTAAAAAGGATTTCATCGCAGGACTAAAACCCCCATAATCTGGAAACAGTAGGTGAAATACGTCTGAAAATTGATTCTCCTTGTTGCCTTCCAGTTTGAGTTCCCTGTTAATAATTGTATTTACATCATAAGGGTTAGAAGCCAATCGGATGAAGACTGTTTCCACTATGTCAAATTTAAAATAGGATCTCCTCAAAGTCCAAGCCGGTTGGTACTGTTTGTCCTTCTCCAAAGCTATAATAACACATTTGATGCACTTTGGGTTACTTCGTAGCGCACTGTAAAATCGCAGACATTCTGTTGAGCAAGGGATGTTGACCCCCTCCTTTGTTGACTCCTCCTTCAATGACACAGAAGTTTTACGTGCTATACTTACTTACGTAACTCATCATATAATCCCAATATTTTTATATTATTGATTTTTGTCATGTAAATGATTTGTTTACCTTGATTATATTCCAACTAGATGGTGATACATGGGACGAGCAAACTTCTTCTAAATATGTTAACAAATCATTTGAAATTTTCGTTGAATCAAGGAGACTACTACAATGATCCGACACATAATCTCCCAATTGCTTTAGAATTTCATCTGATGTGAAGACTGCGGGCAGTGTGGTGTCTCTTGGTGGCAGTGAAAAAGTTTCACGTATTGTATCTACAAATGCACGTATTAAAACAATGACTGTTGAATATAGGATATTTAATAAACTTATTTTTTGGCTACCAGATTCGTCCCACAGCTCGCAATTATCCAAAACTTGAAGTAGATCGTTTATTTTTCTCGATTGTTCTGCTTTTTTGTTACACCATTCTCCCAATAATTGATCAAGTGTCCAATAAAATGAATTGTCTTCAGAGTGATGAAAAGTGGACTGGAAATTCTCCCTGTCGAGGCATTTGCAGAATTTTATCCACACATCATATGTATCCAGTTTTATAGAAGAGCTGAGTATGTTACATATCGTACGTCGATCGAATTCTTGAAAAGTAATTTTTAAATATTTTTGCTAAAACTAGTAATATGATTAAAAAAATGAGTTTTACCTTCCTACCTTAAATTTGGTCGCGTAAAAAACGAGAATATGTACAACAACAATGAGATTACTTTACACGAATAATTTAAACTAATTTATTAAGTTTACCTGATATGTAAAGGCACATGGAGTTCATTATGGCAATAACTTTGGTTTTTGTACTGTATCTTTTGTTTTTACTGCAACATACTCACTATGTGTTTTCTGAAATATAGTAATAAATCCTAAAGTAGGATAGTTTTGCAATACTTTACTTCTACAAATTTTTAAAGAAGAGTGTTATTTCTTCAGAGTTCATTACTGATCAGCTTGCTTTGTACATTCACGATTGACTATGCTAAACTCTACTCATTTCATTTCACTTGAGTGATTAGTGGCTAGAATGGCAGCCAAAACGATATCCTGTCGAATAGAGGTCATAATTTATCTGTGGTTTGTGCGATATCAGTACTGATGTTTTCAATTAAATTTGTTTTCCCTCTTTACTCTATTTGACAACCAATTCATATATTTGTATTCTGTAAAGTAAGTTGGATGAGGAAATAAATAACGAAAAAGTTGATATTCCGTATCGAAAACACAAAATTATTTCAAAAAATTGTATATTTAATAAATGTTCTCATATTTCACAACCAAATAAATTAGATTTTATGACCAAGAGAAAATGTTACAGAATAGATCTTAAAATTTATTAAAAACCCAAGAACTGGATGACTTCTAGCTATATGCAAACTTTGTATACCAAAACACTTGTGTTGCATAAATACGAATTATTTGTAATTATATTTTGCATCATATATGTTTATTGTATTCAAAGCTCATACATATATTTTCTTATCATATTACAAACACAATCTGGATTGAAGTTGAGCTAAATTATCTTTTTCATTCTGCTCAGAAAATAAAATGGGGCATAGCATCGGGATAAGTATACCTGTTATACAAATATATGAATTTCCTCTACATAACAACTTGATAGGCCACGTGCTCTCATAAAAACATTGAATTTTGCCTATGGAAAAAATTTGCTCTTTCCATAAGCGTTTTGACAATTATTTTTAATAGGAGTTCCTCCATCCTTATCTATGTTTTATTCCTGAGTCTGCTTGCTGATAAGGTTTGAGGACTGACTGGCAAATGGCTATGATGTTTTCCTCAAAGTACTTATATTTAACTGCCAGCTCGTGTTTGCAAACGTCAACATGCTTTCCATGCTTATCATGTTATTGATAAAAAAGTCATAACCATCGAAAACCACTAAAGATATCATTTATTTCCGACACTCGGGTACGTTAAGTGACTCTTATCGTCCACACCAAATATTGTAATTCGAAATAATCAAAGTTTTCACATTTAACATTTTAGGACATGTCCATAACCTAAATTCTCGTGGTGAGTCATTTTTTTCCTGGATCTGATGTAAGAATTCTGACGTGAAAATATAAATATTTTGCAATAAGGCTGAATATTTTTGCTATTCTTTTATTTTATATTTTATTTTATGCATAAAAACACTTGTCTCTCTTACCATATATTTTATGAACAAAATTAAATAATTAGGTAAAACGTAACAATGACTAAATATATTATAGCTTTTTATTTCACTTTGTGAAAATTTGACAAAAAATATTAATTACCATTGCCAGACCAGCAACACTAACAAACAAACTAAATTAAATTTGAGCACATTTATTCCTGATTTGTTAACTTACACCATTTATTAATTCCCTTTATCAGCTCCTCCTTTTTACCAACGTCAGTAATATACCTTTGTACATCACCCAAACAGGTTAGGCCATTGTTGGTCTTGTGATCCCATTTAACACAGTTAAACTGAATTAAATAGCTAAGGACTAAATAGTTTTTATTTTCACAAGCATGTCTGAAAACCTTTGTCGCATATATTTTGTCTTTGATGTCAAGACCCTTTAGTTCAGTCTTAAGGTTATAAGTGTCGACGGTGGTCAGTATGGAAACAAAAAGCTGTTCATACTTTAATTTCAATGCCATCTTAAGGATGTCATGAATACTATTATACAAATCAATGCCGTTATGAGACTGAACATGCTCCACCATTTTTGCTGAAGACATTGAGTTCAGAAATTCGGCAATGTTTTCATATTCGAATTTCGTTTTACTCATGTCAACTTTTAGAACTTCCCAAAATATCTTGGACATTTGTTCCTTCATTTTCACGGCTTTAGTGAGACTAATAATTTTTTGTATGTGATATGCAATTAGATAGTCATTTACAGTTCCCTGTAAAAAGCTATTAACGAGGAGAGGAGATGATGCGCTTTCGTCCCCAAATAAGTCGGAAAAGTATCCAGTGTTCGACCAGTCAGGCTCAAAGTCGGGAAATCGTTTCTTGAACGATTTAATTAAATATGGCCAAAGTAAAATGGTCTTATTTACATAATGCTCATAATTGGGGTAATGGTTTCTCAAGTGTTGGCTTACAAGGTTATCATGTATTTGTGTGATGGTTAGTTGATTTTCTGGATTTAGAATGTTTTCGGGTGTACCATGTTTTTCATAAGCGGAACACCAAACACGACAAACAAATGGGGTTTGAGCTAAACTTCCTAAATTTTTGCATTGAGTTTCGTACTCGATTTTAAGCGAAGCAACAAAACTACTCCGGGTGTTGGGCTTTTTAATTATAATATCTTGGAAATAATTATCAATGAAGCTACGAATGCCTACTGGTTTTAATGTAAACATCTCATACTTCTTAAAGTGTACCAACATGTCAATCTTTTCAGATGATGTGATAACTATTCGTACATTAAGCTTTTCGCTAGCACTGTCAATAAAATGTGAAAGCTGTTTTTCCTCGAGTTTGTCAACTAAATCGTCAAAGTCGTCAATTAAGAGATAGATAGATTCCTTATTGTCACTGTACTTCATGACAACATCCTGTTGTAACCTACTCGAGCGCCACAATTTCTCAATAATGCTACATTTATCATAGTCTTCCCCATTTTGAAGTACGCTTGCCAAATCCCTAGCCTTTTGAAATGTGACGATTTTATTTTCGGTAACAAGATAGCTCCCTATAGACGCCAGGAGCCATGATTTACCCATACATGCAGAACCATATATTACGGTTGCTGTATCTACCTTGCAGTCATAAATGAGTTTGTTTTTTAATGCATCGTCATCTATAATTTGAGGATTAGCTGCTGTAGTGTCTGATTCCAGATCGCATTTATAAAACCTCTTCTCGTTGAAATGAAGTGGAATGCCAGTAGATAACAACACTGGTTGACTATCGTGCATTAGTTCCAAAAGATTATTTTCACTAATGCTAAAGCTTTTCTTAGAAATTTTGGTGCTATACACTTTTTTCAGTTCTAATTTACTACTAGACTTTGGTTGTAAAAGAAATGGCTTTTCGAATAATTTGGTTTGGTATTCTTGATGCAATTCATTCCAACACAGCACCTTTTCATCTATTTTTTCATGTTGTGTTTCGAAAAATCGTTTTGAAATTTCTCTCACTTCTCTGAAGCCTTTGTTTGTAAAAACAAACATTGTTTGAAATGATCTATTTTTAAGAAACAACTTTCGATAGAGCAATGCGCTTAAAATGTCATCTGTGAAAATGTACAGTACTTCGGTAAGGTCATTGGATATATTTTGCACTTTAGCCTGCTTAAATATGAGAGTGGATTTTGCCACAATTGTCTCATTTTTCAGCTTATCTAAATTAAACCCAAACGCGTGACTGTTTTCTCCTGATGTATTTACCTTTCGTGTAATCGTACAAGTTAAATTTCGAGAGCCTGTTGTGCTGTTATCTAAAATAAAAGCCATTGACACAATCTCGTTGGGTGAATATATTCCACCGGCGAACTTGCTTGTCGGATGTTTCAGGAAATGTATGTGTGGTCCTCCAATAACTTTGATGGAATGCAGAAGAAAACCTGAAGACAAGCCGATATTAGAGTTTTTTTACGAATTGATAAGTCATTTACTCATTTATCAAAAAAAAAATTTTACCAGTTGTGCATTTGACCTCCGTTGCTGAAAATTTTACAACGTTCCTCACAAAATCTTCCAGTCTTTTAGGAATATCGAATAATTTCGAGATTTCTTTTAGATAATATTTTGCAACAAATGTATTGCGCAGATTGCAGTCTTCTACTGTCCCAGGCAATTTTACAAGTACTTTATAATTCTCCACTGCATGATTATAGATGACAAATAGCAAATCCGGAAATTGTTCGATCCAGTAGTCAAGATATCCTCTGGCAACCAATTTTCGAATACGTGACTGCATTTCTTTGACCTTGATTTTCACATCTTCGTTCATGTCCTTGTATCCCATGATCTTCAAATCATATCTGGAGTAAAGTTTTAGCATATATGTCATTACGTGTACACAACTAAACATGCTACATATGTGAATCATTACATCTAAACAACTTACTTGTGAACGTATAAATTTCTAATGGCACGCATCATATCAAACCAGTCGTGTCCATTGTATGAGTACTCAGTGTAGCCCAAGTATTTTCCAATGAAGCTTCTTCCTTGTATTTTCCCATTAACATTTTCTTCCGTATCCCATACTGTAGCTAGCCAACCACATGGGCAACCTTCATGTATTTCTTCAGTATTCTTGTGCGATGGATTACAGGGTAAAGCCAGCCGAACCCTGTTTTGGTTATTTAAATCGTTTATAATTTTACGAATATCTTTTGACCAATTTCCGTGAAGCAGAAGTTCAAAGTATTCCACTAAAAAGCCTAATATTTTATCTTTGTCCCAAAATATGGGCTAAAAAAATAGTAAGTAAAATTCTGATCCCATTTTTTAAATCTGAATATTTTTTTTTTGTTAAATGTATTCTCTGCACCAGTTTAGTAGCAACTGTTGACGACAACTGATTTTGAGTCATTTCAGTTCATAACGTTTCATATTATTTGGGATATAAAAATATATGCATAAATCGATTTTTGTTCGAATTTGTATCTGCTCTGCTCTTATCACTACGTAAATTGCGAAATGCTCATTTTCTTTTGCATAGCTTTTGGAAAGGTAAGCCCGTAATTTATCCCAACGTAATGTGAAACCGACAAGATAACCTATATTCCAGTAGAGAACAAGATAAGTGGTAAATGATTTTTTCCTCAATAACCACTGTCCTCACATCTGCCAGTTTATGCACATGCTAGTTTTGTGTCGAAGTACTTATCCAGTTTGTGAAGCAAATGGTCAAAACAATATAGAAGTTCTACTTATGAATGCATCAAGCTGTACTTTTAAAAGTGGGCCATGGAAATGATTGTCAACGCACATAATCTTGTCGATGTAAAAAAGATAATTTACTATAGAAAAAATACAGAAGCCTGTTTTGGAATTTTGATTGAACGTTGTTTTTTAAATTTAATTATTTTGTGAATCAAATGACAAACAATTAATTCACTTAATTTTTTATTGATGAACCAATGAATGCGATAAAATAGCAAATATAAATCCAATCTACAAGATTAATGTTGCGTTAGTCAAGTTCAATACTTGAAAATACAAGCCGCATTGTAATAAAAGTAAAAAAAAATATTGTGATACGAATAAATAAACAGTTTTGGCAGCAATTCATTTGCCACAATCGATAACAAAAAATGTGAAAAGTTTACATAATAAACCCGCTGTATCTACGGAGCTGATTAATGCGAGACACGATACTGATTAACATTCTTGTTGACAATAAAAAACGGTTTCGAATGATATGTCACATGGGATGTGTTGGAAATCACAACTTTTGCCTAGTAATTTCAAAACTTTCTTCCTTAACTCTTAACCTTGCGGTTTGAACTCGGGGCTGAAAATCAATTGGTTTCTTGCCGTTGACCATAGTGCCAAATTTGAGCAAAATTGATTAACGCGTTTTCGTGATGACGGACAGACGAACGGACAGACAGCAAACATGATGAAGTCAGTACTCCGCTGAGCTTTGTTTTCAGCTCCGTAGTAAATGTGACATGATATATGGTAAAACAAATATTTATATGCATTTTTTAAAGATTTCTAAGTTATTTAGTCTTATGACAACATTGTCAACTCGATGTACATCATGGTATCTAAAAAAATCAATCGATCATAAATATGCTTAATGTTTTTAAAATGTCGAAACCATATCGTGTTTTAAAATATGTTAAAGCCAACTTCAAATTTTTGTGTACATTTAATGAACTCTTTACTCTAAACAAATGTCTCTGAAAACACGAACATTTTGTATTGGTTCACATCTAACTATCTTATATACAAGGATAATTAAAATAATATGAATTTATCCTCATGTCTGCTTTTGATGACATTTAACTTATTGTTAATACAAAAACCATTATGCACGTGCCATCAGTTCACCATGAATTATTTGTTTTGTCGTATTCCCACTTAAAAGCTCAATAACGTTCCACTTAATGCATTTAATCAACTGCTTTTTAGAACTTTCCTTTTGTGCATAAAAACAGCATTTTTTTGTACTAACAAAGGTATTTACCATCACAGATATTTTTTTGAGTTTTGAAAACAACTTTATTAACTTTCTGTAATTAGAAAAAAATCTTAAAATCTAAAAAAAATTGTATTTTAGCTCACCATATGAACCCATAAAACGATTGGTAAATAAGTATTTTAAATCTAGTCACCATAAATGGTTTCAAAAAATTCAACCTAGTTAATTTGAAATACAAAGTTCTGGTGTAGTCACCAGAACTTTGTATTTGTTTGTATCTAGAATGTTTTGTATTTGTAATTTGAGGTATATTACATATATATAATTTTGTAAATAATTTGTAATTACTGTACTCTTCAATAAAATTGTTGGTTGCAATGGCTTTAGTAAAATATCTTAAACAATGCAAGCTAAACTTATTGCCTTTGTCTTGATTTTATAAAGATAAATTTATTGTAATAAGTGATGAGAAAGTTTTTCATTGGTTTAATGGAAACTTGTCATTTGGCATGTTTATTCACACAAAATACATTTGGCAAAGGTTCGACACGAAACAATGGCTCACCACCAACTATCATCTGTTGATCTTCAATAGAGTCGGCACATTTGATGAAATATATTTCATTTCGTGTTTTACTAGAGTTGCAATCTTTAAGCAATTTGTCGAAGAGATGTTTGTATTTTGAAAACCTTTCTTGCTGA
This sequence comes from Entomobrya nivalis, assembly GCA_034695485.1. NCBI lineage: Eukaryota > Metazoa > Arthropoda > Collembola > Entomobryomorpha > Entomobryidae > Entomobrya > Entomobrya nivalis. The sequence goes on along the minus strand of JAQFZH010000663.1, from coordinate 6,357 downwards.
CTGTCTAAACAATGATCACCTTCATCAGTACTTGATACATAACTCCAGTCGATCATATTTTTTGAGACTTGATATAAGTAAAAGTTTGTGTTGATGAAAAGAGGATTATCAGCCCTTAGGATCTCCTTTTGTGGGGTAGGAAGGAACATGCTAAAAACAGCATGCTTTTTCTGTAAATGTATTAATATAATTTTATTTAAACAAATTCATTGTAATAATATTTTTTTTAATCGAACTTAAATGCAGAAATTTGGATTTTTGATCTTTTTTTTTGTTTTATATGCACAAATCATTATATTTCTTGCCTGGTCAATCAACTCTATTTTTTCTGCTGCAAGCTTCCCAGTTATAATAAACACTATGTTTGTGTAGTTTGCATTAAGATGTTGGACAAGAAAGTCGGTGAGTTTGGACCAAATCTTGTCTCGGAACGTAAACAAAGCGTTAAACATAAGCACACCTAAATAGTTCACATATGCATTAGACATATTTATTACAAATGTAAAGATAACTATGAGTCCAAATTTTTAATATATCTTGATACCTTGTTGAACCCATCCGTCCAGTAACCCGTTTTCCATGTACTCTTTCAATTTATCACATGGTATTTCAAGTTTGTTTAGTTTCTTGCTAGGTATTGTATCTATAAGCTTAAGCTCATAGTTAAGACGTTTTAAAATCGTTTTAATCGATCTGCTTTTGCATCCATGGAAAGCGAAGCCACTTGGTTTGCAAAACGAGGATGGAAACTGACCCAGTATGACGACTCGGGTTTGTTGTATTGGAAAGGAATTCATGAAATTAAAAATCTTGGGTGACCCTTTAGGACTGCATTTATTCCAGAGTATTCGGTATATCTAAACAATTAACAAACATATTGCATAATTATGAAATCTTCCTCCAGATAAATATTTTGTTGAAGTTACCTTTAAGAGATAAACCCAAAATTGAAATATTCCGTCAATTTCAGAATGAGAAATATGTAGAGCTCGAAATATTTGCTCTATGGCGGTTGTTTCTTTGATGTCCTAAGAGAATAGTAAAAGCAATTTTTAATGGGCTATTTAGTGAATTTGGTTTTTTATCAAACAAATTATTAAGCTATAAATCAAAATATGATATTATTTTGTTAAATTTCAGATTGAGTTTAATTTTTTTTAAAGAAACTTACACCTTCTAGAAATTTAAACTCTGATAGAATGCCAAGAAATGATTTTATAGCTGGACTAAAGTCTCCAAATTCTGGAAACAGCATGTAAAATACTTGTGAAAATTTGTATTCCTCGTTGCTGTCTAACTTGAAAGCTGAATTAACAATCTTATCAACATCGTAAGGGTTAGAGGCAGTTTGCTTGAAAACTGTTTCCACAATATCGAATTTCCGATAAATTCTTCTCAAAATCCATGCCGGCTTGTACTGTCCATCCTTTTCCAGGGAAAATATCACGTCTTTTAAGCATTGAGGGTTATTTCGTACAACACTGTAAAATTTATGTGCTTTTGTTGAATTATCGAATGAATCGTCCTAATAAAACATCTAAAATTATTATGGATTCATTTAGTGAAATAACTTTTTTACAATGGTTTAATTTACGTTTATCGTTGCCAAGCTAAGCAGCAGAGTCTTTGATGAACATGTTTCCTCAAGGTATTTCAACAAATTGTCGTTAATGGTCGTTGAATTACAGAGGTCACTGCAGTTTTCTGAGACGTGATCTCCCAATTGCTTTAGTTGATCATAACAAGAAATTTGAAGAAGTTGGGTATCTCTTGGCGGCAGAGAAAAAGCTTCCCGCAAAATATCTAAAATAGTAAGTATTTAATGCATTTACACGATAGAAAAAGTAATAGATCAAATAGCTACAAAACTGAAAATATTTACCAGATTGTTCCCAAAGCTTACAGTAGTCCAACGCATCAAGCAGAGCTTCCAACTTTGACTCTTTCTGATGTAGGCTGCACCATTCTTGTAACAATTCGTAAAGGCTCCAATAAAAAGCAATATCCTCAGAGTCATGAGAGCTTGTTGACTGGAAACTCTCCCTACCAAGACATTTGCAAAATTGTCTCCACACATTGTATGTATCCAGTTTAATCGAAGAGCTTAGTAGCTTACATACTATAATTCGATCGAGTTCTAAAAATTTTAAAAAAATCGTATATATTAAGCAAGTAGCTTTATAGCTGAATAAAAAATATCATGTCGTCAATTTAACTCACGATAAATAAATTACCAACGCAAACTAAATTGGGATGACTTGAAACATTTTTGTAGGGTAGTGAGGGTAAGCACTTATTTATGAAACATTAAATGACTCGTTATTAATAATGAAATACTTATGATTTACCTGACTCGTAAAGGCAGATTGCCGTCATGATGGGAACCAGGTTAAATGGTGTCCTTTGGTATTAAATAAAAAGTATTGACTGGTTCTTCAGTTGTTTTGACTTGAGCCTGGGATACTTGAACAGGAAATGATTTGCTGGAAACGTTACTTCAAAAGTATTATTTTCAGATGAGTGCATGCTGCTGTTTCTAGTCACATGATGTTACTAAAATAAACTCAGCTTGTTCAAGTTACTTATACATTGGAACTTTGGAATGGCAAACTTAACGGTTAACGAGTGAATAAAGAAAATTCCACTTATCATTTTATCTGTTGTACAATATCAAATATTTTTGACCAGTAAAATGCGTCAGTGCTTTCCAAATATAATCATGACTCACTTCAACCTCAATTAGTGTATAAGAATCGTTTGGTCTGTAATAATTATTTTTTCCGGAAAATGGTAAGCTGAATAATATGTGAGCACCATTACGTAAATCTTATGTATATAAAAACGTTTGTATTGCACAAATATTAAATATTGTTACTTAAACATGGCATAAATTTTTCTTTATTTTATGCAACTCAAAACAGAATTAATGAAACCACTGTAGACACCTATAGATTATATTAACCATCTGGATAACCATTTGCAATAATAAACTGTGGTAAGGCAACATGTATGTTGATAAGAAATGAGGCTTAAACAAAAAAAATCCTCTGATTACGTACGATTGTCAGTTATTATACCGTACTAGCTTATTGATCGTAAATGACACATAAATACACGAACTATAATAATCATGCTAACAACATACATTAGAACTATTTACACAAAAATACTATAAGCTATTTATTCAACTATGAAAAAAGCTTCTTCCTACTATTATTATTGGCCAAAGAGTGTTCTTAGGATTACTTAGGAAAGAAAACGTCTATCAGTGTGTCTGTTTCTCCGACCGTTCTTCTGTGAAAACGATATCTTTATTAGAGTTTTATAAAACTTGACATACATGCTTATAAAGTCAATGGAAAGAGCTCAAAGTTTGTCAAGAGACAATAGTCAAAAAGTGTATAGTTTTGGAAATATGACCTTTTTAAGTGTTCTTGGTTCGTTTAAAATGTTCTTTATTTGAGTTATCTTCAACGGGTTTTACATATTTTATTTTATTTGCTTTTGAAATATAAACCACAAAAATACATGTGTAATATACAACCAAATCACCAATTTTAGTTCCTTAGTAGCACAACTAAATAGAGACTAAAAAGCCAAACGGAATCTATGATGTTTTATTTTCAGCAAAACATCCTCACATTTATAAATTTCCAAACTATTTGCCATTTGCACTGCTGCCTCTAAAAACTAGAGACAGTGTAAACATAATATATTTTAGTAAATACAAGTTAGGTTACTATAAAAACGCCTAGTTATCCTATCTGGTTTCCAGTTGTAGTACGAAAACACTCATTGTTGATTTGTTGATTGCATCACTCAATGGTTTTATTTCCTGAACAAACCCCTGTACACTTTATATACTATGCCCTTCCACAATAAGTTAAGCCATCACTAGGTAGATCCAATTTTACACAATTAAAAAAACTAATACATCGAAGACCAACAAGTTTTTTCTGTTGCAAATCAATCAAGCATTTAATATTTTCCAGCCGTAAACAAAATATTATCGAAATGCTTCAAAACAGTTCTTGAAATGCCTTCCACTTCCTTCAAGTTTTATTCGTGTAATTGAAAATGCTTTGATAATTACGACTGTTTAACGGAACGGAATGCTAATAGGTAATATTTTTTAAGCTTAAATCTATACAAGTCAGTAAAAAACAAAACAAAAGTTGTTCTTTGTGACATTTGACGTGAAAGCCACCCTTGCACATTTACCTCTGCACTATGGCAGCATGCTGTTATGTGCTTAAGCATACTAAATTAGGAATGGTTGATACACCATTCAAATGTTCATCCATCTCTGTTTAGACTCTCATTCTGTTTCGTTTGGAAGGTAGTTTTTATAGCTCTTACACATTTGTATTTGTCCATTAACGTTTCCTCTTCCCTTGTCACATATTTTAATAACACAGTCACATCGACGACTTTAACGCATATCTTGGTTATTGCATTGAGGTGGCATGCAGAACCGTTTTAATCATACCAATATGATATGGAGAAAGTTACATCGATTTTTGCATGATTTCTTATCTGACTTGCTGTTAACATAAAACACTCGTTTTTACTCTTAACCTTTTATATGGATAGCAGCTCTGCATTTCATTTGAACTTATTGGGAAACTGATAAAAGATAACGTTTATTGCAAATGCGACCAAGATAAGCAGTGTGATCATTTTCCCTCATGGTCAATCCAAAAACCAATGCCTCATTTTAATATGCATACTAGTGCTATATGAATGCTTCGATATATTCTATTATGTGAAAAAACCGCTGAACGTAGATAAAACTATCGCAGAAGGAAAAATGTTGACAACGAAAAATATTTTTAGCTCTCCGCGCCATCTTTCAGCTTGAGAAAAGACTAAGATAATGGATGGCATGGCAAAACATAACTACTTTAATTTATTAAAATTTATATTATAAATTGTTACTGCCGATCAAATGTAGCTTTTTCGGATGCATGACTCTTCATCTATGAAACGGAATAAGAAAACTTATGTACCAAAAAACAAGCATTCTTGAAATTACTCAGTTTTTGGATCATGAAAACTGACATGACTGCTGAGAAATTATTTTTCATTGTATGGAATTGTATGAAATATGTAAGCGGTCGTGTAAAACCTAGATAAATACTTCACAAATATTTATTTTTAATACTTTATTTAATCTTTCATTTTTATGACAGTATTTTGTGTATCCTTATCTCAAATTATAAAAAAGCAATAGCAAGCTGCCTCATGCGTATCAATAAGCGTCGACGTGTAAAATATTTTTTTGCCATACTCGGGAACCATTTGAGTGACAAGAATAACCTCTTGCTGTGAAACATTTATTTAAATTGTATTTTAAATAGTCCCATTCTTCACATGACGTCAAGTGTTAAAAAAAGCGTTGAACTGATCATTTGGGTCAAAATTTCTTGATTAAAATCATGAGCACACTAGAATGTGACCATGATATGTAGTATTTCATCATAATTATTGAGCTTTAATTTAAAAAAGAAACAATGGCTAAAACTGGGAAGACTTCAATTCAAACTGATAAATAAGTCAGGCATCATGATCGATCATCATCAAGCAAAGGTTACAATGAACAAAATTTTAAAACAAACTCTTGCAAACATATTTCACAATAATTGAAATCTGAGCGTTATCTGTGATAAGTAAGTATTCATTAAAATGTGGGTACGATGCGCAAAACTGATAACTTACACGTCATTTCAGGTTTATATCCAAACTCAGTTTTTATGGAATGTGTTTCACAATGATTTGGATTGATAACGTAAGTTTCATATAATATTTGAGTATTAACCGAACAAACATAATGAAAATACAATTTAGTAGTCCTTCAGCATTCCGCTCACCATAAACGAGCATATTTTTTCTCCTGGGAAACAAATAAAAATGAAGCAAGTCACGTTTATTTGCTGTTTGTTTGCAATTTGGGTATTTGAACTTAATGGAGCCCCAAGTCAACTACAGCCACATAATGGTAAAAAACAATTTACTGCTGTTTCGACACATTTCCTAAAGCAAATATCTAATAAATATTTTTCGCAGGATTACCAACGCCCAAATTAACTTTAGTTGCTATGGTCGATGGAAAGGGATTTTTCCTGGATAGAATATTAACTGGTCGGGTAAGCCATCAACTTAATTAAATTTTTTCTAAAGTAATTTACCCTTTTAAAATAATACTTTGCGCTATGCCGTAGAATCGAACTGAAGCGTTAAAATTTTGTGCGACTTTGGGGATGCGACTTGCTGAAATAACAATAGAGTTATACACTAATAATATAGGAAGAGCCGAAATGCGTGTATATCCCCATGTTAAAAAGTGAAGCCAAAAAA
>JAQFZH010000662.1:0-28968 GCA_034695485.1 Entomobrya nivalis | reverse complement strand
TAATAATAACACTAGTCTTGTTTACAGCTGCAGCATAAAAAGTTCTAAACCAGGATAAAAATGTAAACACTAAAGGCTATATATAGGTAAAGTAAAGTGAGACAGGTCATCAGCATTTTTCAAAAAAAATCTACTTAAAAAATCGACCGTTTCAACTTAATTTATTGGGCACGTGTACAAGTATCGTTTCACCAGAGAAACAGGTTAAGGAAATCAAGTTATATTTTTATCATATCATATCTGCTCTCTTTTTGCATACTATATATTCCAAATTTTATTTTCATAATGCAACCATGCATAATGCATAAAATATTTTGATAGCTTTGTTTGCACATTACACAATAAATAGGTACAAATATTTTTAACGGTGCACCAGAAGTCTCTCCAGAGCGAATAGCCTTTCCATTTTCCATATATCCTTTTAAATGCAAGATGTTGGTGCATGCAACGGAATTTCCTTTAAAAAAATCTTTTACGATGGTCTACTACAAGTTTATTACTTGCATTAAAATGCGCCTGATAAGTTTGGCAGTAAAAACTTGACATGCACATCACATCATCACAGATAGCTTCCATGGTGGGTGCATGCTCTTGTTATTTATTATTTACATTTTCATATGCAATACTTTTAACAGACTTTGCAATTTATTACAAGCAAAGTACTCTTGCTTCAATGCTTATTATGATCCTTGTCTACATCTTCCGGTTCGGTTCTCTGACTCAATTTTGAATGAAAGCCATCGTAAAAACTCAACCTTTTAATTGCACATGTGAACCACAGAATCATGGCAATGTAATACTGTAATACTACTTTGATGAAAGACTATTAATCCTATTGCCTACTACCACCACCGGAATTAGCTGTTGACAGCGGGAATGGAAATGAAGCTGGTATGGTCTCCCCCACTATTGTAACGTTAAACAGGTCATATTAGATTACAGGTCCTGCTGTGCTTCCATAAAACCACTTCTCTTGTCGACGACCGGCTATGAATGGAAGCAATTTACTAGTCAACAGGAAAAAAAGTAGCTGAAGATATCGGCATCGACACTTAATTTTTCCTCGCAAGTCGCAAGTGAAAATACCACACAGCTAAAAAAGACGCTCTGTATATAGTATATATTGTATGCATCCTGTAAAACCTATGAAATAAAGCAGACAAGGACAGATACGCTGCCAACCAACCGTGACGTTCTGGATATTTTAACGTTTGACAAGTGAGGCTACTTAGGAAACATTTTTTCTACTGTATATACCATGTGGACAGTTAAACATTTACCACGGGCCACGACGGACCGCTGATTTACCAAGGCATCGCGAACACTTCCTGGTTTCTCGAATTTAGGCTCTTTGTACACGTTCCATTTCATAGGTGGGTAGGTAATAGGCTCCATCACTTATTACATTAGACAACGTCCTTCCGCATCGATTTGTTAATTTGTTATATAGCTTGGCTGATTACGCTTATAAACTTAAATAAATTACAATTAGATAATCGATTATATAATACGTATGGGCATTGATAAACTGTACATAATAATGATAGTGATTACAGTTTTTTTAATTTTGCCTCGTTTACAAGCATACTATTAAGTTGATATTCTTGTAAATAACGTTCTTGTACACAAATTAGCACACACGCTGAAACTGGTTTCATAATATTTTTAAAGAATTTGCATGTAACAGCGATATTTACTCTTGCAAGTAATTTAATTAGTGCGATCTGTACAGTTAAAACAATTTTTCGAGTCAATCTATTTTCCGTAAACAATTATAACTACTTAATTATTAATTACATACGGCATACATACAAATTTAAGAAGTCAAATAACTGATTACTTACAAGTCACAACAACTTGTTTGCTTACAATTTAAGGTAATGTACAATGTATGACTGATGACGTGATGACCCTTGACTAAAGTATTGACTTTTGATTTCCTTGATTTTCTCCTTTTTGAATTAATCAAAGCACGTTACAAATTGTTAGGACGTTACAAATTTGTTATTTCCTTACAGTTACAGCGTTGTTTTGCGTTATGTCAAGCATCTATACAAAAATCTAGAAATTAGTGAAAGCACCAATTCTTTCCGATTGAATTTCTTGGAAAATGTTTGTTTTGTTTGTATGTTTTCGTGTTTTGTAGCCTCATGCATATTTCATAACTACTTTTTTTTTAGTTTCGTCAGTATTGTTGTTAGTATCGTCCTGTAAATAGCATATGATAAAAACAAAAACAAACAATGAGATTGGAGATTAATGAACGATGAGAAAAACGCCCTGTTTTCAAAAGTTGAAAACATTAGATTCTTTCATTTTTGAATATGTCTTGGCTTTACAGTATTTTTTGGCATTTGTATATTTTAGCTGATAATATTGAATAGGTTCCTCCGATCGACAAAAATAGTCTTGTTGTGTTGAATCTTTAATTCTTGTAATCTTTTGGATTTGTTATTTTCTGGAAATAAATATTTCTACCTGAAAATGAAGTCAAGCATAAAGTAACTTTAGCTATTTAGAATCTACTTTGAAGTAAGCACTGTAGTTCTTGACGTCGTTGTGGTAAACAAAAATGTGTTTATCAAAGGAACCCAGTAATAGAACCCTTTTAAATCGTGCCGAGAAAAGATGCTTGACAATTACGCGTGAAAAAACCCTTACTCCAACTTCAACACAAACAAAACGGTTGGTTGCTTTGACTTGTAACTTCAGCTTATTTATTTGGTCCTTTCTTAGCTGAAACTGACAGTTAACGTGCAACTGCGTAACAAGCTGTGATCCCACTTCTTTTCACATTCTCTGAAGTTATCAGAACTAAAGAATTTAATGCTATTTTAAACCATTTTTTAAATGTCTTTTGACCACCAGCTCCAGTGTTCTCTCGAATTGACGACGTGTTTTTTTGTAAATTCAGTGAATACTCGCGAACATTTTAACAGGTCACTTGTCATGTACAAAGCCTATGTTAAGACTAGCTTCAACAGTTTTCAGCTAAAAATAACTATACTTTCTTTTCATAATATATTATTCACATAACATACTAAAGGCTACCATTTATGTAGAAACGTTTTCAGCAATATCGTTAATGCACAAAAGTGTTCACATAGCTTTAATATCTCGACCAGTATTTTTTTAAATCTAAACCAGTCATGGTTCCATGCGTAATAATGATTAAATATTATTACATGATGGGCCAACAATGACCATTTTTCAAAACCAGTATGTAGCGTAACTTTAGTATTTGCAATTCTACAACATCTACTTTCAACTAAAATCCCTGAAAATGCTTGCAATATTTGTAAGGTAGGTCAAATCACACAAAAAAATTGAAAATTCATAAAAATTGCAATTTTAAAGCCCAATCTGTATTTTAATGCATAATTTATCCCATAATCATATAAATCATCATTTTATGTTTCATACATTCGACATTTAATGCCGAACTTCTACCGCATAAAAAATACCACAGTAAAATTAAAATCCATAGTTTTTCCTTTTGGTTTCTTGTCTGTTGGGCGTTGGATATTATTATCAGACAAGTGATAATGTGATGTGATTTTCATTGCAAAATCCTGCAATTCTTCAAGTACACCACAAAAATAAAATAAAAACCCATAAGCTGTAAAAACAAGGAATTGAACTGATTCACATTTATTTCCCACGTAATTGATCTCAAAACTGGTAAAATATGAATTTTTCATTCAAGCCAACTAGAGGATCATTGTAGGTCGTCCCTTGACTTCTTCAAAATTTCAAAATGCTATCAATAGCTTTTCATTTCATCCATTCATTCACAAACACATTCTTTTTTGGGTATTAAATACAATAACAAAAAAATCTGCATTTATGATAATCATCCATTCTCGCATACATCCATAATATTATCATGTATATTATCATTTATCATCTATTTAAGATCAAGTAAACAAGGAGTTATCTTCACTCCATCTTCCTTTTGAGTGTGTAGTGTAAGTTAAGTAAACACCTGAGGAGGTTGAGGATTGAGGATACGAAGAGTAAACAAAGTAGAAAGGGTTTTTCATTCGTGATGGATCCTTCTCTTTTTTCCAATTCAACAAATTTCCTCTTTTATTCTTCTCCCCTTTTCTCTCTGATTTTTTTTTTCCTCCTCCAAATTTCTTCTTCTTTCAGATAACAAAGAAAGTAAAAACCAAAAAGCCTCAATTTTGCATCAAGTTTGGCTTCTTCTTCCACCTTCCTTCCTTTATAGCTGCAGTGCAGTGCAGAGTGCAAAAAGAGTAAATTGCTGATGATGTGCTGACGCTCTACTGCTCCTGCTTTTGGCGTTTTTCCTCAATCAAGGCCTTTCCATCGAAACTTTCTCTTTAACATCCTATCCTCAATGCCAGTCTTCTCAAGTTATTTTAATTTGATGCAGAGAGATTTAAAAATCGCGATCGTATTATTTAACTTATACACCAAAGCATGATATGAGTACCATCGAAATTTTTTTTCGTTGTGTGGAAACAGACAGACGTTTCATTGCATGGTTAGGTAAGCAATTTACTTGCAAGGTTACCACACAAAATTTGCTGATGAGAAGTCTTTGTTTTTTCATCCAACCAAATTGAAAGAATGATGCATATTATATTCTCATAACGGTGTATGCCTCAAATTGTGTAAACTGGAAATAAGGTGATTGTTTCCCACTCAGTTTTTGCATTTGACAGATGACTTTGACAAGTGCATAAACTCGCCCACAAAAAATACCTATACATTGACGCGCTGAAAACAAGGAAATTGATTTTTCATGAAAATTATTACTTCAGTTTAACGTTTAGTTGTTTATGAAGGTTTTTTTTTGCTAACAATGACAGTATGCCAAAAATAAATTTGGTTAACTTCCTCATCTTCAAATAACATGCTTCTTTATTCTTCAAAAACCTATATTTTTGTTGTGTTTAAAATTACAAAGTTGTATTTATTTCACCCAAGTGCTATAATCTATCATTACTCCATTTTCCAAAGCTATGCCACCACCATCGGGCGTTGCTCCCCTTTTCCTTTTGCATTTTTTCAACTGGATTAATAACCTTTCCAAAATGAATAGGGACACAGCTCCAATGCCTCCTCCAAATACGATCAAAAAGGCTGTAAGCATATCATTGTATCCTAAGGGATGAAATACTTGCTGCGACTCTTTGGTACATTTAAACATGGTCGTCGCCCTGTACAACGTTTGAAAGCGGAAGTTCAAGCCTCGTCCAATCATTTTCAAAATCCTGTTAGGGTTAATGATTTGTAATTTATGTATTACTTTTCATGGTTGCTATATACTTTACTCTTCTGATAATTAATAATATCCTGTTAAACTCACATGAAATTGAATAACTCTGCATACTTTGAATTTCTTGGAATGACCATGGAACTGGGAGTGTCTGAAGTTGTAACAGGAATTACAGACAACTGATCACAAACCCAAGACTCGGTTATGTTGATCGCTGCAGCACTCAAGTAAAAATACTGGGGAAATGCTAGATAGCAACTGGGATGCTTTGTATCCTTTAATTTGATTATACCTTGCTCAATATTCACTCGACTACCAAACGTGACTTTTGTGTGGTTTTGTAAATACTGCCAAAAAAAATCAAAAATAAAAAACCCGTTAGTTGTTGGAAATCACATTAAATTATATATGCATGGTGGAAAATGTCTTAATTTATTTTTATTATTTATTTACATCAACAATGTAGGCCATGGTGCTACTCGCGTCATCAGCGTAAAATTGTAAACTGCTGTCAAGTAAATCAGAACGAGTTTTGATGGGAATCAGTTCCACGGCAAGAATTGACACGACGGCAGCGGAAAACGCGCCGTAACAGACAAGGCCCAGGAAGTAGCCCAACATGAATGCAACTCTGGTGCAATTTGTGTGTGGACAGATGTGCCAACCTAGAACAAGTTGGAATAGACCCCAAGAAGAAATTAAAGCAGTTATTACGTATATTTATCATAGACGCATGACTTTTGACGAAACCTTTTTACTAAATTTTATGTTGTTCACATGTTCATTTCATGTGCTTTATCATCTAATTATAACCGACTTGTTATAAAATGAAAAACGACCTTCGACAATATTTGAACATGTGTATCATCTCCGTTTGCCCATTCGCAAATTTAACCTCTGTCATCAATCAAATTCTAGTTTCTTTTCTTCTTTTTGTTATCCAACTTTCATTAAAATGTATTATTCAAACAAATCCAGCCATTTGGACAAGGAAACAGCAATATAGTCATGTCATTGTTTGCAAAGCGTAACAACAATTCTGGTAACAGCGTAACTTATGATAACAATTAAAATCTAACAGTTTTTCTGAAAACTAACCGACGTTTTCAGCATTCAGCTACTCAAATTAAGTACTTGTTTATCAAGAGTAAACCAAAGTACAGAAATTCATTTCAAAGGTTTCCATATTTTTTTCTCCTTATTTTTAGTAACAATGAAGAATATGCCGAAGGTTCAGCATGAGAAACGGCTAAAATTGGTAAAACGATACCTTGTTTACTTGAAAGCAACCTTAAGAAACCCATACACCATATATAATTGAATGACTTCGTAAGTTGAATATGTTAATGGCCCTTTTTCTTCAACAAAGTACAATGCAATGTCATCGAAGACTTTCAGCTTTATTACAGCGCAGTAGATATGAGATATTCCAAATCTGTTATTGCACTACTGTTTCCAATAGAATTTTACCGAAAGGATAAATGTAGGTAAAATGTGAGTTTAACAAGCGTGAAGGCCAAATAAAATAAGAAAATGTATGAGAAACTAGAAAGGAAAATGTGTGCATAATATTCTCTTATACTTCATTGAACTTCATAAATTCGGTCAACGTCATAATTTCATGGATAACATCGACTACACACACATATCCGTATATAAATACACATCTAAAAAATTTCCCTATAACGTAACGTTCAATCATGTATAGACATGCATACAAATTTTTTCACTGTAAAAGTAAAAACCTCCAGGCAAATTATCTTCTTTCCTTTTCCTCTTCCCTTTCATGTACCATTCATTTCACTTTTTACACAAAAAAATGGCAATGAGCTACTGAGCATATCTATTATGTATGTATAACCAACTGCATGCAGTCATCATGTCTATGCTTTTACATAGATAAAGGTTGAGTGTAATGAGCTGCACTAATAAAGCCCATCAAAATCTGCAACTTTTATCCTTGCAAAAACCCAGTTTTTCTCCTCGTATTAACTTAATTTCGATCTCATCAATTTTCACTTTTTTCTTTGGAAAACTTTCTTCCATTTCCATAATGTATTTGATCTATTCCTTTCTGTCTAATTGGTGGTGGGTATCTTTTCGTCTTTTCCCGAGAATTAAGCTATCAGCGAGTACAGCAATGTCATCAATCATTCATTACATATATGCCTTTAAAATAGACTACATATACTATATTTGTTATATATTTATTCTTCTTATCGGCAGCTATCACTATTACCTTGTTGAGTAACGGCACCCACCGCCCAAAGCAGTAATTCATTGTGGAACACAGAATCGTTCTCCGGGAAATCCTCATATAGGCGTGCATACACTTTCCGGTACACCCGACCAAAGCAAAAGACTGAGCTAACGATGATCAAATAGGTGATGAGAAGAGAAAGCCAAAGTCCAAAGGAGAATGGTGCAATCACAATGTCGCGGAGTGAGCTGGCGGATGGTTGGATAAAAAATCCGTTGATGCTGTTGGGTTTTGTTAACACAGATGTTATATAACTCACATGAAGGGCACTCTTATAATTATAGTTGACATAGAGATTAGGATGGATGGAATGAGAAAAGTGAAAAATAAATAGAAATATACTAGACATTGTTTTAATCAATTAGATGTATAACGGGTATATGTACGTAAACCAAATGTCCAGAGTTTCCAGGTATGTAAATAAATATTTTGTTTTTGTTTCAAGATTCTCTGAAATCCCCATCACTGTTATTAAAAGCTGACGTTGTGTAATGTACTCGGAACAAGAAAGTGATTATGTTATGCAAGTAATAACTCAAAAGCAAGTTTTATGTTTTTACCTGTCTGAGTACGTTGGTTGAAGAAAACTAAGCTCTACTTTTCTGTAGGGAAGAAGACTCGACAAACTTATCGTCAAATCAGCCAAGCCTGTTCTGAAAAGGGTTGCCGTAGTCCCTTTCAACGTGCCGTTGGGATGTTTTCTGATCCAATCGCCTGCAATAACGTCCACTCTACAAACAAGACAGGGAAACATAATCATGATAAATTGAGTATAATAAAAAATTAAAACCCGTTTGCTTGCTTACTACAATGTCATTTATATTTATAAACTGGCTGCAAGGTCAAGGCATTGACATAATTTCATTTATAAATATGCCGTATCCATAATTGCCTCGTGAATGTGTATACCTCGCCTCATAATTGCCTCGTATGGAAAGCAAACAGGCTTATTGTACCTTTGTTTGTGTCAGTGATAACAAAACAAGCTTATCATTGAGGATATCATCAAAGGAAGATTAAGATTTAAATCTTAGATATGTATTTTTTAGATTACGTAAAGTTGAGGCCCTGGCTAAGCTCATCGAAGACAACGTGTGGTGTACCATTAATGATATTTAACGGATTGAAAACTCCTGGCGCAGGTCCTTCCAGAGAACTGCTGGGATCCCTCTGTTGCCATGAAATCGTAAAATATAGATACATTCACAAACGAAACGCAATAAAATATAACACTGATGAAAATTTTAGTATAATTAAGCTGTAAAATAGCAGTATATAGTGAAATAACGTTATAAAACTATTATCATCCAAAAGCATATAATTAACGTACAGAAGCGACAGCTTTTATTGAAGTTTCTCTTAAATCCATTCTTCTCCGGACCCGTCCAAGCATTCCTTCATACGTGGATTCGTAAGGGATCTTGTCCGGAGTTAATTTCTGCACAATAATCCCACCGTGGGATGGGTGGAGTGAGTACACCTCCCAGACATTATCTCTACTTTTCTCACATTCCATCCCAAAGTAAAAGTAGACGTCACTGTTCACACTAAAAGTTTGAGAAAGTACAAAGACGCCCTTATCATCCTCATTCAACTCCTCAGCCTTATTATTACGACGTTGATGAAAGGAAGCTCGAATCAGTTTTTCTGTGGTTGTGTCATTCCTGCAGTAATCTTCAATGGCTGGCCATACCACAAGAAACAACGGCATCCATAAAAGTTTGCCAACTCGAGAGGAGTAGAATGACCATTTTATCATGTGGTAAAATTGAGAAATCTGCAAAAAGGATGGTCGATCACAATATATAATATACATAATATATGAACACATATCATTAAATATATACATTCACATATACTTTTTGGTAGATGAGTACACAAAGATATTTAGAAGACAAACAGTTAGATTTAGTGGTCGATGAGCTGGAGGAATCGGGTGGAATGATTAGGCGGTCCAGAACAATGACGACAATCATCAAGAAAAACCCAATGTTAACGTACTCTATTTACTATATCAAAAGTAAATGCATCTCTCTGATGTTGCCAATGTTTCAAGAGTACGTCACGTCATGTGAAGCTCAAATTTCAATGTAATATATTCTATAGGGATGGGAATATGTGAAATCAAGTGATTTGAAACAAAGCCCTGCTTTTTGAGTGCTTTCACACAAATGTATATACATCATACATACATACATGTTACATGGCGGCGTTATCAGAATCAGAGAAAGTTAATAATTGAAAATAATGAATGTCTGTCTGTCTGCAAAATGTCGATTCATTAAATCTCCCTTATAAAATTATCGTGTAGCATGTTAGCTATGTATTCATAGCAGCAGTTTACAATAATTAAGTTACATTTTGTGAATTCCTTTTGGGTAGATTTATTGAAATTGTTTATTCGTCTGTATTAAACATCATACTTCTCAGTTCTCTTGTGTACTTCCTGTTTACCAGAATGTGTGAACTTATGAATAAATCTAATAAAATGACAACAAAAGATTACTAAATCAAGCTCACTTCAACAAGGGTTTCCTCTACCATTGTTGTGTTATTTGGTATCATCAAGTACAAAATCTGATTATAATCCTTTGGAACTTGTGGGTAGATCTCAAAACAGTTTGTGTGAACAGTCACTCGATACTCCAAAAGTTCACGAAGCAGCACTTCTTGCAGCTTCTCTTCTACTTATCAAAAACAAAATCAATCAAAAGGAAAATAAATTAAATAGAATTTCTTGCGTCATTTCATCTCAAAACAAGTTTAATATATTTTAATTGACTATTGAGGAAAGTTGTGCAATTTCTCATTATCTCTCCATGCTCAACTTTCATACTACCAATAAGATTCGTGCTACCAAAAAATAAAACTTGTGTATTTACACATAGGTCATTGGTACTGCATGACATTAGGTATACGTCATGTCGTCGTAAAAGATACAACAAAAAATTATAATGTTGTTTGAAGCTCTAACTTTTTTTCCATTGTTCTCTGGTGTTATATATATTCGTTACATTACCTGCCAGCGTGTCTGAAGATGAAAAGGACATGCATATGAAAAGGTCAAAATCGTCCTTTCCCCCTCCTTTTCTTGTAAAGCTTTCCAATGCATTTGAGAGGACTGCCACATCAAAAGCAACGACAATAGCTATAAAAGACACCACAAACAAAGAAGAGCAGGATGATGGCACGGATGTTGACATTGATGATGGCGAAGCATAAAGACCAAACATTTAACTTGCTCATTTGCGGCATGAGAAACTTCAAGTTTCCGACGACGACGTGATGATGAGTACAGCCCTTTGGCCAACAAATCCCATTATTTTCTTTGTTATTTTAGTGAAAATGAATACTTTTCTTTAATTCACTATTTTAGCTCCTTCGGCCTACACAAATGTATATATTTCTAAAAAAAAAAGTTTCACTATGCATTCAACTTAAATGCATATGTACTTATGCAATGGATATGTATAACACTTTCATTGACATGTCACGTCAACTGAAAACTATTTTCCCATCAAATCTTCTTTTCGATAACTGAGAGTGTTTTGCAATGAGAAAACGGACTTTGACACTTATGAGCAGTTTGCACAGTTTGACAGATACTAATTTCCTCACAGATCCAACGAAATTGTAGAGTTGGAACTGGAAAAACTTTCTAAACCCTTCATTTTTCCTTCAAGAAGGAAAATGCAACCTGTCAAGCAATTCACTTCCTTGTTTGAAGGACTACATAGCAATTACACTATTCACTTTTTTTGCTGAAAATTACATGAAAAGAAATTAAATGATTTTTCCTCAATTTCGACAGCTACCGTTTTTCTTCTCATGGAATATCAAAATTTGCAACTAGGTATCATATATGACGTTACGTAACAAAAACAACACTATCTGCTTGAAAAACAACAAATTTTTGTGTAAACAAAAACACTAAATATGATTTGCAACTCATCAGTAACCCATTTCACTAAAGGTTAATTTTTCAGACCAGTTGTCCTGAAAATCAGACAAAAATAAGATCCAAAATATGATATTAAGCCCATACGATGATACCATGATCAAATCCAGAGATATTGGTCTCTGGTCTACCCAATCAAACATAATATTAAAATGTGCCAAAAAAATCTTTCTCAGCAAAATATGTATGAATTATTTATTTATTTATTACCAGGGAATATTTTTCTCTTTTGAGTGTTCATCCACACTATTATAATGTATACATGGTAAAAAGCACATTTTTCCTTCCTAATAATAATACATACGTTCCTACTAAGAAAAAGCAACGGAAGTTTATCGTGAAATGGATTGGCTTACTCACTCGCTTCTCCTTTGTCCATGGACCATTGTACTTTTAATTTTATGTGTGGGTGAAGAAAACACAATATCTAGTGCACAAATTGTTGTTGCATAGTTGATAGTGCAAGGTGCGTAGGAAGCTAGATAAGCTTGTAATATATCAACTCTCCCCATATAATGTATTATGGAGAAACAGGAATCCAGACAGAATAACTTATTACCTCCCTTAAGAATTACTTTTCCTCGCAAAGCATCATCCATAATAAATATGGAAATTTGTCTTTTTTTATGTCATCCTTCTTGGAAGTCATTCATTCATCATTCTATCGTGTAATTTTCAGGCAGGCAGGTAGATAATGTGAAATTGAAGCAAAAAGGGTTTTCATGGAATAAAAGCATGAGCTAATTTACTATGTAAGTTTAAACGTATTTTATTTTGCTATAGAAAATACAAATTTCCACAGACATGGAAGCTTAGCCTTCCACCGTTCAGTACTTTAAGAAGTAATTTATCAGTATTCAAGAATATTATTTCTTCGCTTTTTTGGTGACCAACCGAGGCCATGGCCATAGTTTCCCCTACACATAATATTCACACACATACGGCATGGCATGCATAGGATAATGACTTGGTTGAAACTTGAATACGACCGGTTGAACAGATAGAGGTCATTGTTACCATAATATGTACATACTCTACTCCATCCCATCCCCTTTTGTCATCACCACCATTTTCGCCGAGAAAACCAGGAAAAGGTGGAAAATTCTTGGTCATTATAATAATGCTTGCTTGTATGATGACGATGGCAATGGCTGTGTTATGTTGTTGTGAATGACTATTAATAGTGCATTACACATATTTCAAGTGAAAGTTAGACATATAAAAATAAATGCTGAAAGTTGGGATGTACTGCCAAAATTCTGCTGGAGAATATAAAGTGTTCACGGGAGTATCATGTGCTAGCAATTCTGCAGCGTGACAATTCATTCAAGAGAACAAAGAGCTGTGTAGTGAATACTGTACAACTCGCAATATTAAATGCTTTTCCTCTACAAATATAAAAAATTGTATAGCTTTCAAAAATTTAATTTTACATAGAAAATTCAGAAGGCATAATGCATTAAATGTTAAACATTTAATCATTTTTTTCCGCTGTAAATAGCGTAGACAAGCTATAAGTTCAAAACTAGCATAAAAATATTATCATCACTAGATGAGTACGAGGTCATTCTACAATATTTTTTACATGGTATGATGACTTACTGTAAAATTCATTATGGTAGTACACAGACCGACACGTAGTCATCCACATTTTTTTGCCGAACACGGAAAAATTGATAAGAAGTGTCATTTAAATATTAAGATTGGTGGTGGTGTGGTGGTATGGTGATAATGATGAACATTTATCTTCTTGTGACTTGTCCTCTGGATTTTCTCAAGTTACCATCATCATCGTCACCATCACCAAGCCAGGCAGATATCTAGTTACCACTGCAGCAAACCGCAGCTTGGCAACTAGAAAACAAAGGAAATTGTCTGGCTTGTTTTTTGGTGGTGGTGGTGGTGATGTAACATTTTTGCTCTGGTTTAATATGGGCTTTTCATTACTCTTCTCTCTAATTCTACATTATTACTCTGCATCGTGTATGCACTTTGTCAAATGAACTGACTAAATAATGAACAGATAAGTATGTGTATATGATGTCTGGTTTTGCACCATTAAAAGAAAATTTATTGATTGTTTTAGGAGCAAATTATGTGTGCCTTGCTGATAGGTACTGTAATTTGCGTGGAGTAAAAATCTGCAAACATGGTAAGGTGAGAGTAGGAGTTTTTTCTTGTCCGATTCCCTGCAAACGTTATTCAATAAGTGGACATTTGTAAGCAAGCATTTAGAGTTAGCATGAAATTCCTTACAGTTTGTTGACCCAAAGATAAGAAGTGAAACACAAGAAGTAAATACGGAAGGCAAGGATGTGCTTTAGACAAAAAAAAATCAACCGCTGGAATTCGTCCGATATCTTGGCGAAGTAACAGCTTATGATGAGTCAACTCACTTCTCAGAGCTTTAAATATGACATCGATGAACTTAAAATATGATAAAAGTTCAATGCATACCTGACGCAAAAAAATGTTACGAGTAATTTTTTTTATTACGTCTATCGAAAAAGTAGGACACAAGGACAGTAAGTAACACATGCTTGCACAGATGTAACTTAAGTTTGAGTGAATGCTCGTGTATTCATATTTGCATATAAATTAAATGGTAACATTTTCATTATCAATATATGTAATGTTACAAAAAAAACAAGAGCAGATCTCTTCTTTTACGTATGAAATTTGACGTTTATTACCCGTTACCCTGTATCTCGTTGATTAAAAATTTTACCAGGCAGAGTTTGATAGGAATGTTCATAAAATGTTCGTCTGACACTCATCTTTCCTCGTGTTATTGCTTATATTATAATATTTTTTAAACTTTAAATGCTCTGATGCTCTTTAATATTTTAAGATTTTTATGCTATTTTATACCGTGAAAACATTTTTAATATTACAGCGCAGCATGCAAAACAAAAAAATAAGCGTTTCAGCTGAATTAAAACTTTAAAATATAAAAGCACTATGTAAACTTTATTTAACCCAAGTCATAAAATATTCTATTGCCCACAAGTGTTCGATTCAATTTAATATTATCATTACTTATTTCAATCTATCAAACAAGTGCATCCTGTCTTCTGATAGGTTCCATGTATCATATTATTACATCATACAAACACACGTGTTGCTGCATTAAGGTTACATTCTTAGAAGAGAATTTTTTGAGGGAAATGCATTTAATTTCATATCATGTTTTCTGAGATCTTTAGACCCAAGGACAAGTCAAAAGTTGATAAAGTCGCATATTGCCAATTTGCCAAAAAAATACTACATAGTAGTGATATCGAAGCTCTCAATTTCAATCAATAAATTGTATGATGTAAAATCTCTGTCATGATTTAAAATTCATAGTTGACAATAACGATTATGATGACTGCAACATGATTTTAATGATGGGATTTTTTTCAGTAAATACTGATACGGCTTGTCAACTATACTCATACTTATAAAAATATATGTATAAAGATAACTGGTGACTGGTTATGCATGTGGTTAGAATAACACGATTCTTCTTGAGGCAAAAAATAGCACAAGTCCCAAAAGGTTAATAATAGTTTAGCTGTCTTATTATTTTATGAACCTTTAGTTAGTAATATGCTCGTGTCGTTTAAAAGCATGTCGATGTCGATCCATTTTGCTTCCCCAACAGAAAAAATGCATCTTCCCGCACATTATATCTTTGCATCAAAAACTGATGTTCTAACTTTGCTTATAAAAATTCTTTTCTTGAACTTGACTTGCATCTCGTTTTCATCACCACAAATTTATCCCAAGAGACGACTTTTCTTCAACTTTGAACATTTTCATGAAACCTAACCGCGATCTTCTACGTCCAAAAATATAACGTGATATCGCATAATATGTATTTAGTCTGCACGTTTACACCACAACAATAAATTTCACTGTTTACAATATTTTCACTTTATATTCTGCAGGTCTCCTTGCTTGTTTTTGGGATAACATCGATTATGCATTTTGTCTGCACTTTCTCTTCGCTGTCCAAAAACCGCGTCAGTCGAAGTATACAAATGGATATTAAAAAGGTAAGTTCCTATTCCTCATTTCCTTTTTTCGTGACCAAGGTTGCACCATAGTCTACTGCGCAGTCGAATATTATCATTGAGGGTGATAAAAGCCTAATAGCTTTTCCCCTTGCAAAAGAGAAGATCATCAAATTATTCCATTTTCATCGTCATGACTATGACCAACGTCATCAATGTGCCCTCTCATGACTTTATATATTTTTTCCTTAAAGATTATGTCTGGAGAAACTTTTTCCTCTTTCATTTGAGTAGACCTAATATCATCATCATCATCGTGCCGGTATAAGAGTAAATAATATTTAGATGCTACTTATGTACATGGGCCAGTTTTATGAGAGAGTATATACTATACCATACCATGTCATAACATTACCATCTTTAAAACGCAACGGAGGGGCAAGTACCACTTTGGTTATTTATTTGACCTTGGGAGGATGAGGGAAAGGAAGTGGGTAAAAGATGATGGAATGTTGAAGTTGAAAGAACATTTTGTAGCATGGCATGCTTTCTTTTGAGAATCATGTTAGGTATTTTATTCTACAAAAAAATGTAAAGTGCATACAAAGAAGTAATGAAATGTGAACACAACATCAGACTTCAAGTCAACAAGTTCCTGCCTGCTGCGTGATATCCTCATTTTATTCCATCTTCAAAGTTGTAAGTGCACAGACGCATTCCGGAATAAGATTATCTTTGCAACAACAAGTTTTGAGGATGGTACAACACGATATAAAAGTAAGCATGATAAGTAAAATCAGTGAATTATGGGGTGTGAGAGGCAAGGAGGATTTTCACAATAGCCAAATGCAAAGGCATGCATGTAGCCTTTTGTAGAAATGTATGTATAATTTTTGGCAAACAAAAACTACCACAATGATACCGTTGCCAACGTCATTTTTGTAGCATTACGTATATGGATGATTGAATCGCACCCATCATCTCACCGTCGCATGATTTCCTTTTGAATGTTTGGCAAACCAGTTGCAAGAAGAATACAAGTTATTTTCTTTTTTGTCAAAACTACTTCAAAATCAAGTATGGAAACAAGTGTACACACGTTACTACATCAAAAAATCAAGAGCAATTTCCAGATTTTTTTTAAAGAGTTGGTTTGAGTGTTCTTTTTAGCCATATAATTTTTAACGGCTACCACATACTTTATGAATGTACAATTTGTTTATGTATGTTTAGTAAGCAACTATTTAAGTACGTTAGTTTTTTTAGCCCTAGACCCTGAAAAATTGCGATGTTGTGAAATTATGTAGTTAGTTGGAAGTTGAAATGATTAGGGGCAAATTGCGATTCCAAGTTTGGCTAAGTTGGGCAATGCACTTTACATTTTCCATTTAACTTATCAGCTCGTAGCAGCTTAAATCATTAGGAATCAAAAGTAACAAGACTTGCTGACGAATTCAAAAGAAATGTTGCGTTAGGTAATTGAATACATTTTCCGGTGTTTAGGACACGCCTACCTTTTTACTTACCTTTTCAATTTTATGATAATAATCATTACGATACGATATGCATGTACATTCTAACCTTTATACTTATGAAAAAAACTGTCGATTGTCTATCCACAATCCACATGGAAGATACTACCTAGTTATTTCCTTTCCATTTGTGGTCGGTTAAAAAAAGCATACATTCTTTACTAACATTGCACAGTAACATAATAATATTGTTTAGCTTGTGGAGTCCCAATAGCAAACTAAAAGTAAAACCCCAATTTTCTCTATTCTTTCTGCAACGTCAGCCTTTTTGCAAAGACAACTTTCAATTCGCATCATCTCGCAGCAGCCCTATAAAAATAAAGAGCGGTTTTTATTTACTCAATTGTCTCCTAATACATGTTATTGATTGTAAATATTGTTAATGCGATTCTTGATGTAGAAAACCAAGAGGAATAAGAATAAGCGTTCAATGGATTGGTGAAACCACCTGATTATAGAATATGTAGACGCCATCACGTTTCCCAGAAAGATGAAATCCCAAAAAAGAATAGGAAGCCAGCCAGTTAGACTGATATTCAGACATGCATGTCAAATAAAAATTTCGTTGTAAATCAGAATAAATATAATAATGTTACGTTCCTATTACCAATTGACATATATTTTCACCATTCAGATTTATCCATGCTCTAGTCTGTCATTCCAGGTGCTATGCATCGTGATAGTGATTATTTTATTAAGAGGAATTCCAATTTCCAAGAATTTTCACAAAACCAACAGAAACCTAACCCTGTCGAAATAATAAGTAGAACATATGAAATATGATCTTTATTGAGTCTTTTTTATCTCTGTTATATATAATTATTTAACCGTGCATAGTATTTGCATATTTTATTCCTGCGTCATCGCAAACTATCTCTTCTACGAAATACAATGTTACACCTGGTCTGGTCTATCTGGTAATTATTGCCGACTCTCATGAAATATTTTTTTTACATAAAAGCATTCAAATGAATTGATGACGAAGTATCAAAAAGAGAAATAATTACACATTTTTGAGATGGTTGAATAAAAACAACCTTCTAGAATAAAACTGGAAACTGTTAAAGTCAACGATTTTATTATAGAGCAACTGTCATTCGTATTTATTGCAGAAAGCAAAGCATGATTTAACTTTTCCTGTTTTTCGAAGATAAGCTTGAAGAGAAGGGAGTATGTATAAACATGATAAGTTGAGATATTGTACAACTTACAACAGACTCTCAGCTTACTAATCTTTAAAGTTATGTGATAAGCAAAGTGTTCCTTTCTTTGCCTTGCTGCCATATAATTTTGTGACGCTGATGCGATGCTATGCTACTACTATAGTTCATGTATCATATAAACAAGTATATATGTTTGCATATGATCTTTATGTACAAACATCCAACTACAATTTAAGCTAAGATAAACTTTACAAGGGAACTCATATAACAGAAATGAGATTTTCTACACAACTCTGTATCCTTTCTTCCAAAATTTTCGTGTAATCATCATCCATTTTCTCTCATCTTTCTATTCAGCCATAAGAAAACATGAAAATTAGAAAGTAAAAACAGTCTAGTTGAGAAAATAAGAAGACTGCCACAAAAGGGCTTTTATTATTATTACTTGAGTAGGCTACCACACTAGCTAACAACTTACCACTAACCAAAACCACATCGAAAATGTTCACTTGTTCAGACTTTAACTGTCTTCAACTAAGTTTTCATGCAGTTTTAACTACAGGCTACAAAAAAATCGTTTTTCTTTGTAATATCATCATTGGCATCATATCATATTATGTTGCTCTTAGCAAAACTGCATAACAAATTTCATTTGTTTTTCAAGTGAGATAAGTTGCACTTATTACTACACAGACCCGTATAATATGCAATGTGAGTGGACTGGAACTGGACTGTTGATAAATGAAGAGGGGTGACCTTCGCCTTCCCCATGTTTTTTATTTGTACATATACTTTGTAATAAGTAATATCATAAAAACAACTCTTTTGATATAAATAAAATTTTGGAGTTTTTCTATGAAGTAAAAAGTTGTCATTCCAATTCCAATTACATTTATAATGCCATTACTCTTTATCATTATGGTATCCTCTAGAAAAGAAAAGGAAAATGATTTTGCTCAGTAAATACTCATGTCTCATATGTATGAATGTTCACTAAAGGCTAAGGCCAAGGAATACACTATACCTAAAGGTAGTAAAAATGAATAAGTTGGCTAGAGAATGCATATATGTAACTACCCAACTACCTAATACAGTAACGGAAGTTCGTAAGCTTTGCTTCTCAATACCATGTTTTTACTTGA
The DNA here is from genome assembly GCA_034695485.1 of Entomobrya nivalis. NCBI lineage: Eukaryota > Metazoa > Arthropoda > Collembola > Entomobryomorpha > Entomobryidae > Entomobrya > Entomobrya nivalis. The sequence continues at coordinate 9,667 of JAQFZH010000662.1, read as the reverse complement.
CCTACACATCCGTTTTTATAACATTTCAATCTCTAGGTCAAATCCTGCATCTTTTCTTATTTCGGGAAACTTCCATTTACAGTACCGTCTACAATGCAATGCAACGGAAAAGAAAAGAAACCGGAAAATGCAGCGAAAATTGGATATGTTTTTATTAATCGATTTTCTCAAGAAAAAAATAGGGTGCAAAAATGTAAGATGTAAAGAGTAAGATATTTTCTTTTTTCTCTTCGAAAAATTGTTCCTTTCAACTGAAATTGAAGTTATGTCAAAAAAGAATATTTACATAATGTAGACATGACTCCACATACAGATGCAATTGTACTTCTTCGTCGAGATATACGTATTTTCTTGTTAAGTTGAGATTTGTTCGTTGTGAGTTAGTTGACAGCAGCGGAATTCGTATCCTTAGCCCTCAGCCAAAATGTTTTGTTCCTGCTTTCCTTTACCTTGATTTATTTCCAAGTTGAACTTTATACTTGAACACAGCTGCCAGTTTGCATGCTATTGCCCTACATTAAATACGAATCCATTTGTACTGGTTTTTTCGTATGTATGAATACAATAAAATGCACATAGAAATCGTATGGAGAGCATTCATGGATGATATTTGTTTCTACACAGCATACTTTATTCTGTACCATTTTTCGAGCTGCAGTGGAGTAAAACCGAACTTACAATTATTTAAACTACTAAATATTTTATGCGAACTTGGCTCGTCATCATCACGCAACCTGATACAAAAGGCAACCATTATTTTTTGCAAACGAGCAAACGTTTATGTACGTATTCCCAAAAACTATTGTTTTGTGGCAATCTGGTCAGATTCAGATTCTCGAAAAAAAATCAAATAAATGCGCACAAGGAAATTCTTAGTTTTTTCACCATAAAATGAAGTGTGCATACGCAGAAGTATAAGACGTGAGATGTTTTTTCTGTAGTTCGTTGCCTTATTCCACTATTGAGCTTGTGTATTTATATGGGGAACTGCGCGTTAAAAAATCGAAGAAAATTCAACAAAATAAATATTGTGCATGCATATTTTCCATTACTATCTTTTTCAAGAGGGATTGATATCTCTTGAAAAAAGGATAACAATATTTTGTCGCGGAAAACAACTCTTCTTGAACTATAAATTTCCAGGGATTTAATCATAATCCAGCAGACGTTAGTTTTTTATATGGCAACATGCATTTGAATTTATATATATATAGTATGTACACTGTTACCCTAACATTTACGAAACGACACAACTTTCATAAATATTTATGCTCAAAAATTTACTACTTTAAGTATATTAAATATTTCTGTGTTTTTTTTGCAAAGCATCATTTAAACCGTTAACATTTTTTTCAAGTTCTGTTGAAATTCTACTGAGGCTGTCTTCTTCAAGAAAAAATATATAAAAATAAGCAGTGCAAAGAAAACAACGACCCACGACAACAAATTCGTGTGAATGCACGCTTTCCATGGTTAACTTGTACGATATATGTATGTATGCTCACATATTTAAGTTAGTAGTGATGACAACGCAACGCCATGAAAATAAGAGGTAGAGTATGAAGATTACATAATGTAAACACCAAAGTCAGCAGTCGAAATATAATGACATAAAATGGAACATTAATCTTACAAATTACCTACTTTAAGACGGCTTAGAAATGTTTTTCCATTAAATGTGCTTACTTACTGACATATTTTGGTTGGTTAGCAAAATATGCGATTATAGACCCAAAAAATATATCGTTTTCATTTTAACCAAAGCTTTATAACAATCCTGAAAAGTGGTAGTCTTGACCTAGTGAGTCTCCAAAGGATTTACAATAATTGCTTTGTTTTTTCTTACTCAAAGAGTATCAGTAAAGCTACTTTGGTAATAGCTAATTTGAACAGTGAACCTTCCATATGCAGACACCGCCAAAAAACGGTTTACCCAAAATACGATACAGAAAGGAATATGCGTAAAATAAATGGTGGAAATCTTAGGGTCAATGACTTTACTTCGCCAATATAATAATGTGAGTGTTTTGCATTCATCGTCAGTTAAATTAGTTACTTTTTGGAGGCTTGTAAAATTGCTCATTTAATTGCTCTATATAAATACATGTACGCATATCTATCAAGCTTTCTCGTCTCGTTCAACCAGGCCAGGCTTCCTCTAATGAGTAATAACGTATCCCAAGTACAAGTACAACTATATCTCATGTCATGGAAGCCAGGCTTTTTAATGAAATGAAACCGAAACGGCGATGATGGCTTTTTAAAACACGCTTACCGATAAATATTGTGATGTGCTGTGTTTTGGAAATGAGAATTCAGGAGTACAGAGATGCCACAAAGCTAAACTGCTTTAGTGCTGGTGTGATGTGAATGCCTTGTTCGCGGAGAACAGTCCAAGCCAGCTAGACAATGTACCTTGTGCAGATTCAGTCCGTCCGTACTCTGATATGCTAATTAAATTTTGGAGGCTGGAGAATCTTGTCATTCATACTTAAAAAATTGTACCCTATCTTTCTTTCTGGAAGTAATAAGCCTGTTTTGTACTCTCCGAATAGCACCTCCCACTTTCTTTTCAAAATTCACTTGTGTGTACAGTGCACATTGCTTACATGTATGCGGTTGTCACACTGTTGACAATTAAGAAGTCCAAAATTAAAAGAATAAATTGAATGGATACGACATATGTATGAATGCATGCAAAAAATGAAGCGTACACTGAAAACAATCATCTTTAACGAAAAAGCCGGTAAACATAACAACTTTAGTAATAACATTACTAAACGTGATCACCTATCTACCCGCATGTATAAAGATGTATCAATATATTATGACAAATGACATGCAAAAGTACTGTGAATATATAGATGGGTCAAGATGCAGATTTTAATTCATGTAATTTTTAAAACATCATTGACTGAAATTAGAAATGAGTATATATTTCGATGATTGACACGGCCCTGCTTCATTTGAAGTTCTGAGGTTAGTTTCTCCCAGTAAGGAACGCTCTTCTGCTAAACGCTTTAAAATGAGAGTTTCATATGTGATCATCGTAATTATATTCAGGCCTAGTTAACTGTGAAAGCAATAATTTTGCTAATTAAACGTATCAGTTTAACCTAGTTGTTCTGTTAGTAAATTTCTGAAAAAAGAAAACCATATTTTTTCATGTGTTTGAATACTGTATTTCTGAGAAAAAAATTCTTGAGTTGCCCCTGAACTGGAACTGAAATTTTCATTGAATACACTCAGAGTTTAAGTTGATTAGTGACACAATGTCGACTATGAGAGGAATCTTTTTATTGGTAGCAGTTTTGCTACCATACTACTTGGCAGTGATTGGGCGTCCAATGCCAGAAAGTGTTTCAGTGGCGGAAACGGTGCAAGAAACGGTGGCGGAAGCCAACCTCGAAATTTCTGCTGAAGGTAAAAATTCATGAATATTTGGAAGTTTTATGAAAAAACTGCACTGTGTACAGATATAATAAACACTACATAAAAAATCATTTTGTTGAAAAAATTGGTCATTTGTAAGGGTTTACGTTATGTCAAGGGTTCAATGGTGACTTAAAAATATATTCTATTTCAACAGGTGTAGGCGAAGATGACGTGAAACAAGTCGATTACGTGAAACAAGTCGATGAAGGCTTGATTTTCATTAGTGAAGAGGATCTTGATTTGGACGACAAAGTGGAGGATACTATGGAGATTTTGATGGGACCGACCTACGTTGTTATCCCGAGTAAAGGGTACGACTCTGATTTTATTAAACATTTTTTCTTTTTTCATTTTAACGTTATTCAACGAATTTACTTTACTTGCGAAGAAGTGTGCAATCTTAATTGGGCTCATAGTTTCAAACTGCATTAAGTTTGTAATCCCATTGTAACGTTTTTGTACTGATCGAGGTAGTCTGATGTAATTCAGTTAAGTTGTGTTATTTTCTTGTAGGGACATTGCAACGGTTCCACCGCCAAATACAACCACACCTGGTCCTATGTATGCCCATCCTTTGTTTCGGCCTCTAAAATCTGGGGAAGGAGGCTTCTTAGGAGGATTTTTGAGCTTTTTAGGTGAGCTACTTTTACATATTGCAATTTATCTTTTTTTAGGGAAAGGCTGCTTATATTTATCTCTGCGACTTAATATATATTGATTTTTTTTTTGAAATTTTAGTGGCTGTGGTCTATCTTCTTCTCTCCTTGGGAATCTGCATTGTTATCTGCATAATGATGATCATCTGCACATGCATGTTTGAGCAGTGGAGAGTACCTGTTCTACGTAACGCCCCACCTGTGCAACCAATCAATGTAATCCCACACCCTGTCACCATCACCAGAGCACGGGAAACCGGAAGGACTCACTCTCAGGTTCGGTCCAAGACTCAAATTATTGTGGTTAGAGGTGTAGCCAATGTGGCTGACCAGCCACGAATGTGATTTCATTCCGGATGACAAGGGCGAAATGAGAAAGCCTTGCAAAGTGACAAAGCAGTGATTTAAATATTGAATCTTGACCTTGGAGGTACTTTGTCTTTGTATACTTATTTAAGTGGTTAAAACATTTATTACAATTTATTTATTTATTTTATTCTCATAAGCTGATGAAAAAACCGCGGCAACTTGATAACGTAGTTACCGGGAAGCTTTGTCGCTGTAGTAGTTGTCCCTGATTTTTTTTACTTTCCCAAATTGAGATTTTTTACGCAACAAAAAACGTAACTTAAACTTCCCGATGCATGTTTTTCTCCCAGAATCGTAAAATTTGGGCATTTTTGGGTTCCCGGTGGGGTAAAATCTTCAATTTACTAGTACAAATCTTATTTTTCGTAGTAAAAACTCCTCAAAGCATTTCATTTTTGGCAAAATTTCGAAATCTTTCCCTTTCTGGAAGATTTCTTTCACCGGGAAATCTTTTCCGGCTGTACCGGGATGCTCCGCGGTTCTTCCCTCATTTATGATTTTCTTAAAGTAATAATCCCATTTATGTTGCATTATTCGGAAAAATAGTTCAGCTTATTTTAAATTATTATCAGTCTTTATCATGAATACATGAGTGAGTTAAATTAGAGAATAACATAGTGTAAGTTCCAATCCAATGGAAGTATACTTTAAGGTTTTCAACTGATCATATTCATAATTATCCGTTACATAATTATATTCAGGATGTTAGTGCTCACACGTAATTTACCCGTGGTATTCACAACATGTATTCCTGTTTTGATGTAAAATATATAATAAGTACATTAATGTTTACTGACAATTTGTAAGGTAATTATTTTCAGTTCTATGCTCAAGTTATTCCAGATGTAATCAAATAAATTTTTTGCACTGATTACTTAACACAGTATGAAACATGAAATAAACATATGAAACTTACTAACAGTTTATTAAATAAATGCCTATTAAATATTAAATAACATGAGCGCGTAATAAAAAGTATTTAATTTAAAATGCATTCAACCATAAACCAAAAAAATCATACAAATTAAGAGTTTAGCGACAGCAACAAAGAATGGATCATTCGCATACAAGCAACATCATCATCATCACCATTTATGATTCCTGCAGTCTTCATAAAGTTCTAACTCAATTAAAAGATACATATAGTGACGACTATTGGCTGATTACATAAACATTTAAATGATATTCCACCGATTTTCAATCCACTCTACGCAATCATGCATTTTCAATACTTGACGTGTTCAGTAGGTGAGCTTCTCTTTAGCAACACTGTCCTTGGACGGCGTAACTCAAACTTAGTTACTTTCAAATGGTATTCGAAAAATTAACGTGTAAATCCTTAAAAAAATGCATTGTGTGCAAAAGAACAGAAGCACATGCAAACTTCAATACATCAAAGTTTACATTTAATCAACCTATCCTTGGTATGCGTTACACAATAGGCCCTAAAAATATCCAACTATTGAATACTGCGTTGCCACGTATGCAAAAAATTTCCATTTCCAAAAACTCCAACAAACTGCATTTCCATTGAACACAATTAATTATTTGCCACAGCCACGTAAACTCTTCACACTACAAGTTAGATGGTCGATTAGATAGACTTGGTTTTTAAAAAATAACCACAGTGGGTTTTTTTTTCTAAACTGCCCAGTTAAAAAAAATCAGGCAACTGTATGGTTGCTTTTTTAAATGTTTGGGGAACTTAAAAAAATTAATTTAGAAAATATATAAGGAACTTTATATATTTCTAAAAATGTTACTGCGAAACTGCATAACCATTTGGTTATGTAGTGTCACAGTACAAGGAGTGGCAGTATACCTTATGTACTTGGTGAGGAGCGCATATAGCTCAGACAACGAGAGGAGTAATCTCAATGAACAATATTTCGCTGACCTGTTCGATGTACCTAGACCTATGGTAACCGGACCTTTTGGAACCCTATTTTTCCCACCCAATGACGATTCATACAGGAACAACCTTGTTAAAAGTAACGTTGCGCCTGTTGATGGAAAAACTGAAGACAGGTAAGCCTGTAATACTATTAATTAAATTAGGTACATACATAATGATGGGAATTGTGGATGATCGCTGCATAATATACATGCATTCACACTTAATCTTGGAATATCCTTCAAATTTCATAAACCATATTTTCATCCTATTTTCAGCACACAACCTTCACCACCACGCTCACTTCTTTCGATTTTGTCTGGCGCTGGTAAGATCTTTTTTCATTATTACATTGCCGGTATTAAATGCAATTTAGAGGAAACTTTTCTTACGTATGTCATGTCATTCATACGTGAATTACAATCCAATGTTCAAGAGATATGAAGATGGAGACTGGAGACCATAGTGCAGAGGAGCGACTATAAAGCAAAAAATTAAATGTCGCCATAAAATTAAACAAGCTAATATAACATCATATCATCGTATAATTTTTCTAGCTTACTGGCTGCGTCTGTTTGATGAGGATGTAAACGATTATGACCTATATCTCAAAATGTGTGAACTACCATCGTATTATATTATGTAGAGATATACTTACTAAAAGCCATTTCCCCTTATTCTTTCGTTGCAGTTGGATTGTATCTCATTTGCTGCTTCGTACCGTTGATAGCCTTGTGCGTGGTTGTACTCTGTGTATTTTTTAGAGGAAGGGAACAAGCTCGTCATTTGGGATACAGACCAGACTTGCTTGAGGCAGGCCTTCAATATGATCAACCAGAGCCGCCTCAAATGGGGCCGTTAGAAAGACCAGCTTTTCCACGCCGAACTTGGGGTGGTTGATGCCGAGCAGACAATGGGTTGATGACGATAATAACCAAACCGCAACAGAGAATCGAGAATTCTTAAAGAAATTTTTCTTTTCATTGTCAAAGTTCTAAAAGTACCTAAATGTCTCGTAGGTTCTTTCACCTTTTCGTCGATGAAAGAAAACTGTTATTGTCTCTTTTTTAAATATCATTAAATAAATGCGAAAATATGAATTCTTGAATATTTTGTAGTTGGTAGTATTACTTTGTATGTACAAAGTAAAAGGATCATGTCATACATATTTTTGCATCAGCCAAATGATTGCATATGAAATTGCATGGAAATGCTAATTATATTGCTATAAGCTTTAAAACATCTAACAAGCATACATCCTGGGAAATACAGCGATCTCGTTAGCTTATCATTTCCACGTGCTGTACTGTAACAAGAATGTAGAAAAGGGGATTACGAATTACTAAAAAATGACTTTTAGTATTACAAAATTTCGCACAAAACTAATAAAGTAATAAACATCATTGCCGTTTTCAGGAAAACAATTGTTAGTAGACTTAAGCCGATTTCCTATAATCGAAAATATCATCCCCTTTAGTAAATATTTACATGTACTCGTTAACATATATTCGTTCTCAAATATTTTTCAGTGTGAGACTCAATCAATTCCGGAAATACCAATGCCGTAAATTACAACGTGACTTTATCTACACTCATCTGCAAACGTTTGGTGGAGTAGCATGTGGCGTTAGAACTCTTTGACATGTGCATGTGGTGGTGCATAATATCTGTCATTGAGCATGTTTTGGATGTCATGTACTCATACTTTTTACCTTAAGTGTTTTTGGAAGCAACCAATTTATTTCTTTAGATCACCAGCAGCCGCTGACATACTCCCACACATTACCTTCACTGTTGTTGGAAATAAAATCAAAGAAAACTGAACGAATGATTTACTTTTTGATCATTAGAATTCCTAGTAATCATATTCGAAAATGCGGGTAAATAATTTAAATAGAATTGAAGGAGGTACAACCAACCATCAAAACTAACGCAGGTGCACACAGTAATCTGGTCAGAACAGTATGACCATTTGTTTGACCATCAAAACATCTTATATTTTCAAACAGATTTAAATTATTTTTTGTGACTGTGACTCAAGTAAAATATTTTATAAGCAAGAGGAAAATAAGTTGTCAATTTGGCGTGTCTTTCTACTTTCCAAGCCTTCGTGTTTCCTGAAGCAAGTATCCTACCCGATTTTTGTGTCATTTTGTTTGCAGATTTTTCAAAGAAGTTCCCAATTGGAAATATCCAATTACCTTGTCAAGTTTCACAGGTACTGAGGTATTGATTTAGAAAATTAATAAAAAAAGCTTCTTATGTAGCGATGCGATTGACAAGTAGACAAAAAAATGCACTAGAGTAAATATATTTGACGGGGTAGTCTTATGAAACCGATGAAAGTTAAGTAGTTTTGAAGGCTGCTGTGATTAAATCGACATTTCAATTTCAAAAAGGTTAAATGACTATATTTTATCCCTGTGTGGCTCTACTTGAAAGATTTTTTTTTGCAGATATTTCAATTTTGACACATTACGATATAACTGTGACAGTGCACCCCACAAAGATCAATTTTACAACTTGAATGTCAGATTATATCCATTTGTAAAACTGCATCTGTCTCCGTCATGCATCATACAACTTGTATTTGTATTGACCTTCTGTCATCCGTATTGAAGTGAAAAATATTTACTTTAGTGGCCTTTGAAGTCAAGAAAAAAATTAAAGAACGTCATAAAATGAAAAATAAAATTGTGTTTTTGGATTAAATTCCACCTACAGAAAAAAAAATCAATTCAAAACCTCTGAGCCTTTGCAGATTTGTAAATCTGAAAAAAAAAAAATGTATTGCTTCGTTGATTTATTTCTCAAAGAATTGCTTTAGAAAGCATTTCATTAAGCTAACAAATCGCAAAAAAATCTATAAAAGATCAGAGAGCAAAAAAGAATTAAGGTTTTATCATCTTGATCCTATAGAAATCATATTATTTATTTATTTGATTGAACTTTAATGTCATACTTATTAACAAAGTTATAAAAGCAATGACGCATCGTCTCGCCTGCTCCTTAGAACTCTTTTATATTGTTTGACTGATGCAAGAGATGTGTTTGCCGTTGTCGTCACAGGACACTAAAGAGAGTTTCAACTTTTCATCTACGACTTTGGTTTCTTTTTTCTGACTAAAAAAATGGGATGGATGAAAAAGCTTTGTTTTTAATATTGTATTTCATTTTCCTTGAAAAGAAAGCACACATGCATGACTTTCTTCGTTTGGTTGATTTACTTCTGATTCTATTCTATTCCAACTGTTGTGTAAAGATGTTAGATGTAAGTAATCATTGTAATATTGAATATACATGTACTATGGCT